>CM070820.1:23935191-24024629 GCA_036326025.1 Chrosomus eos | reverse complement strand
TTCGTGCACATGGTTTTGAGCAAGGGCTATAAATCACCTCTAATGCTTTGTGGTCTGTGACAAGATCAAACTTCCACCCATAAATGTATGGATGCAATTGTTCACATGCCCACACCAGAGCAAGAGCAAGTGCTTCACGCTCTGTTGGCGAATACATTTGTTCACACTCTGTCAAGCTCCTGCAAACTGAGGTATGAAACGGCTACTATAGCCAGCTAAACCGAGGAAACTTCTCACCTCTGAAAGGTTTTCAGGCTCTCTTGCCTCCACAACTGCTCTCACCCTTTCTGCCATTGGACCTATGCCTTTCACTGACAGCAGCATGCCCATAAACACCAATTTGTCCATGTTAAACTGGCACTTCTCTACATTCAGAGTCAAGCCGCAGCTTTCTGCAGCGTCTTTAGTACTGCATGCATTATTTTCTCATGAGTCTCTTTGTCAGCTGCATGGATGGTGATATCATCTGATATGTTCTCTACCCCTTCGATGCCAGCTAGAACAGTGGCTATTTTGTGCTGGTACTGCTCACTTGCTGACGAAACTCCAGTCTTTTGAACCTATATATGCCATTATAACGGCGAAAGTGGTGATGTCTTTTGATTCTGGAGTCAATTCCAGCTGGTGGTACCCCCATTTCAGGTCTAGTTTGCTGAAAACGACTGACACATTCATTCCTTGGAACAGTTCATCCATTGTGGGAATCGGGAACCGCCCATGAATGATTGCAGTGTTTGCTTGTCTCATGTCCAAATACATCCTTATTTCCCCATTCGCTTTGGGTACAATGACAACTGGGTTTACCCAAGGGGTTGCTCCATTGACTTTCTCGATAATGTCCATGTGGAGCAGCTCATTTATTTTTTCCTCAACAGCCTCTCTGAGGTGGAACGGTTCGCACCTAAAGGCCATTGCACACTGAGTCCGATTTTTTCGTATGCGTTTTTCCGTGTTCATCAGCCTAAAAATTCGTCACGCACAGAAACCTTGCACACTGAGTCCGATGCGTATTTATTAAACCTTTGCGGAAAAAAACACAAAAAATACAAAATGGATTCGTCAAGCAGTGAGGATGATTTTGTTGCCCTCTCTCTTCTTTAAAAGAGAAAAAGAAGAAAAAGAGGGTCCATCCAATCTTGTGCCGAGAGGAAGGAGAGTTTCAGCTCATCAAGGAGTTGCGCAATTATCCCGAGCGATTCAAAATTTACCTCAGAATGTCAATGGAACAGTTTGATGCTTTGCTAGCGATACTGGAGCCAGCCGAGCCACATATTAAAAAGAAGACCACCAAAAAAGACACACACACACACGGCCGGCAGAAACGCTGGGCCGACAGAACAGCTGTATGGTTTGTTTATCATTGCTTACAGTACTTTGTGCTGCGAGACGAAGTGTATCAACTTATCAGATGCCATTCTGGATTGTGTCGTTCGCTTGTACGGTGGGTCTGAAAATTCAAAAAACCTCTCAAAATGCTGGCTGTGGATGCGAAAAACGCAGAAAATCGAACCTGATCCGAAATTTTTTTTGACGGACGAAAGTTTCGGAGGCAGTGTGCAAGCGTGATTGACATAACGTGAGGTCGATTTTTTTTTTAACGTGCGAAAATTTCGGATGCGAATTTCGGACTCAGTGTGCAATGGCCTTAAGGGCCTGTGCAACTATCGTCACTGCGGTGTCTATGTGCAGACTAATTGTGTTTAGTTTGCCTACTCTACAGAACTGGGGTACTTCTGTCGTATCACGGACTTCACATCACTCACCACTGCAACATTAGCTCCAATCCTCAGCACTCCTAATTTAACTGCAGTGTCTTTTCCGAACAGTGGCTCCCCTCTCCCGCAAATAACTGTAAACTCAGCTGTTGTGCTGCGTTTTCCGATTCCGACCTCACACCAGAAAATTCCTTTCACTGGTAGGGGTTCACTCGAGTATGCATAGAGTTTTTTGTCTAATTTGGCAGAGCGGCATTTGATTTTTTTTTTCTTTCAGCATTCCCCACATTCCTTCATCCACTATGTTGCTTGTTGCTCCTGAGTCAACTAACATGGGTAGTCTGACACCTCCAACTGAGAATGTTATTCTGTCCATGTTGCTCTCTTCTCTTACAACAAATGCAAACTCTTGATTTTTCCTATCTGATTCAACTCTTTTCACTGTCTGTCTTACACTTTCCTTTGTTTTACACATTTTTGCAATTTCTGCATGATTTTCCACGTGCAGGACATTTATAATCTTTTGCAAAATGACCTGTCTGTCCGCATCTGTTGCAGGTTTTGTTTGAATCAGTACTACCTTTACTACATTGCATTAGTTTTCCTGATCTATTATTCCTTTTCTGGACACAAGACTCACCGTCTCTTTCACTTCAGTCTCTGGAGAAATGTGCAACGTCATCTGCAGTTCAACACGTTCAAGTGTCAAAACCGTTTCTTTTTCTAACAATTTTCTGGGCACGTATTCGGAGCTGCACCAACTCAAAACAGCATACCTTATTTGATTGTCTTTATCAGCTCCAAAATCACAATATTTTGCTGTTTTCCTCAAGCATGTGGCAAACTGTTGCACGGTCTGTCCCGTTTTCTGCTTTAGCTGATGAAACGTCTGTCTTGCAAACGCCGTGTTTACCTGAGGCACAAAGTATGCGTTCAGTGCTGTTACTGCCTGCACGTAGTCTGTTGGCCCTCCAGTGTCAGCAAGTGTGGAGAAAATATCCTGCACATCTGTCCCAGTGTGATGTAAGAGCAAGGCTCTCCGTCTTTGCTTTGTAGCGTTGGGTGCATCATCAGTCAGGATCAAACCCTTTCCGTCGGCAAAAAGTTAAAATGCATTTAGCCATCTTGTCCACCACGGTCCCAACGTGGCTTGATCGCTGCAGTCGAACTTGGGAACGGTACCGTCCATCTTTAGCGTGCGCCGCCTATCTTCACTAAACTTAGCAGATAAGCCAGTTGGCGTGACGCACGTCTAACTCACTTTCAGATTTAACTAACGAGTTAGTCCTTGTTGCAACATCCTCGTCGCCATTGTTATAACCTTTATAGTTATTTCGGATCAAACCACACAGACACCAGATTTAACTTGCCATCCACCTTTTATCTCTACTTCCTACGTGATGACCTTGATGACGTCACATCAATACACAACAGTAATGACACACTTTCCTGTATCTTAGTTGTGGGAAATAATTCTATCAATTTAAATTCAAAGTATGGTAGAGTAAATCCCCTTTAACACAATGCGTTGATCCTGGGAAATTGCCGGGAAATTGCCAGAACACAACATCGATGTGACATGTAATATGTCTTAAGTTTGCTTATGAGCTGCGATTTCTCTCACGAGAAACCACGCTTGTGCATTTCTTTCTCTGATTCGATCATAAACTAGCGCATTATGTACCGCGTTGATCCAGGGAAATTGCCGGAAAATTGCCAGAACGCCGCATGTGTGAACACAAACACGACCCGGGATTGATGCCGGCTCAGAGCGATACCCAGTCAGAAAATACCCAGGAGATAAAGGATATCTCTCCATTCCTCCTGTGGAGGCGGCGGTCGCGTCGCATCTCTGCCCGCCCTCTGCGGGACGGTGCGCGCAGACGACGCTTCCTTCTAAAGCCTGCCGGGTGACTTCATCGCTGCACGGGCGTGCTTACACAGCCGCTGGACAGGCGGTCTCAGCGCTGCATACTATGGCGATCTTGCAGATTTACCAGGCTGACCTTCTCCTTAAATTGGACGAGGAAGGGCCGGGTGCTGTCAGTGTGGCGGATTTACGAGGCGCTACGGACCTTGCTCTACGCGCCGCTAAAGCCGCTGCTCAGGCCATGGGGCGGAATATGGCCTCTCTCACCGTTGCTGAGAGACATCTGTGGTTGACGCTGTCTGAGATGACGGAAGCTGAGCGCTCTGTATTCCTCGACGCGCCCATTTCCCCTGCGGGCCTCTTCGGATCTGCCGTCAAAGATTTCGCGGACAGATATTCTGAGGTGCAGAAGACTTCGCAGGCCATGAAGCACTTCCTTCCGAAGCGCTCGAGCTCCGCTGCAGGTCGCTCTAAGCAGCCGTCTGCTCGCAGCTCGCAGCCTCGGCCTGCATCGCCCGCAGCCGCCGCTACACAGCGCCGCCAGGCCCGGGATCAGAGACCGCGCTCTCGCTCTGCTGGACGCCGCCCCGCTCAGCGCGGGCCCCGGCCTAAGATTGAGCTCAAGCCCGAGGCCTCGAAGCTTTCCTAGCCACTCTAGGAAAGCGACGGTGTTCGGATCCCGCTGCGGCCGGTTCCCCACCGAAACGATTCGCTCGTTCAGTTCCTTGCGATGTGACTGTGCCAGTGTATTTAGCAGTGAAGCAGCCGGTGTCTCAGCCCGCTTGCCTGCACACAAAAGCCGTTTTTATGGCTACCCAGATAAATCCAATAAAGAGTGTATTTTCTGGTATACCGGCCACGGCCGATGGTGTTATGAGTGTTGTAAGAATGCCCACGCCCCAGTGCCCATTCCCACACCCAGACACAGCCCGCCACGGTGCGAGGCTAGCACACATAAATCTGACTCAGGTCGATTGTGCACACAATGTAGTGAATGCGCCCATACAATGCCCGCTCACGCTACATGCCGCGTGTCCCTTGGTTTCTGTAAAAACGAAACCAACACACATTCTATCGGCTCCGACCGAAAGCGTGTACAGTGCAGTAGATGTGCCCGTAAGTTTGCGCCCACATCCCCCCGCAAGCACGCCGAATCCCACGGGATTCGCCCCGCTCACTCTCGCTGTGCGTCCCGCCATAGAGAATTTGAGCGCGGCCAGGCTGCCCGCTGTGTTCAGCGCGCCCCCCGCCTCGAACGCTGTAAACACGGCGTTGTGTTCCCAGGGTACCGGGGCTCTCGAGCCGTTGCCTGGTCACGGCCAGAGCCCGGTCTGCATTCTACCTCTAGCTATTCACGCAGAAGCGTGGTCAAAGCTACCCGGGGTATCAGACTGGGTGTTGAACTGGGTGTTGGATATTCTCAGGCTCAGAGCGAAGGGGGCTTATACAGCAGATATTTTCTGGTACCGAAAAAAGATGGGGGCTTCAGACCCATTCTAGATCTGTGTTTGCTTACGTGACGCAACACCCATTCTCTGTTCTAAAAGAGCTGCGTCTTTTTAAAGATGCCTTTCTGTGGCTCGTGCCTGGGTCATGAGCACGCGGCTATCGCGCTCGCGGATGGTGGATGCCCGCACTGCGAACTTCTGCCCATGGTGACTCTGAGGACTCGCCTGGCGTCGTTCTCTGAGCCCGCGTCCCAGCCTTCTCTGCCGCGCCGCAAGAAGCGTCGGGCCCAGCGCGCTCCCGAGCCTTCTCCAGCCCGCCAAAGCTCGCCGGTTCGCCCGCCTGCTTCGCCGGCTTCACTTGAGTCACTCCCGGACGGACAGCGCCCGCCGTCTGCCGCCGCTTCCGCTCCCGAGTTGGACGAACCCGCTGAGGTATGCTCTCTTGTGGCTTCTGATAGTGAGGATTGGGCGAGCTCTGTGGACCTCCCCCCCCGCTGACATATCTAGCCAACCCTCTGGAAAGAGACCCGGCATTGAGGCTGAGCTGATGCGTCTGCTCACCCAGGCCGTGGAGTGCATCGGCCTTGAGTGGGAGGCGCCTGCTTTGCCGCCGCGCAACAGACTCGACGGGCGCTTTCTCAAGAAGGACGAAGCCCCGTCTAGGTCTAGGGCCGCCCCCTTCCTCCCTGAGCTCCACGACGAAGTCGCTAAGTCATGGACTGCCCCTTTCTCCGCCAGGATGCGCACTTCCACCTCTGCGGCTTTTTCCTCTGTCGTCGGCGCGGGAGATAAAGGATATCTCTCCATTCCTCCTGTGGAGGCGGCGGTCGCGTCGCATCTCTGCCCGCCCTCTGCGGGACGGTGCGCGCAGACGACGCTTCCTTCTAAAGCCTGCCGGGTGACTTCATCGCTGCACGGGCGTGCTTACACAGCCGCTGGACAGGCGGTCTCAGCGCTGCATACTATGGCGATCTTGCAGATTTACCAGGCTGACCTTCTCCTTAAATTGGACGAGGAAGGGCCGGGTGCTGTCAGTGTGGCGGATTTACGAGGCGCTACGGACCTTGCTCTACGCGCCGCTAAAGCCGCTGCTCAGGCCATGGGGCAGAATATGGCCTCTCTCACCGTTGCTGAGAGACATCTGTGGTTGACGCTGTCTGAGATGACGGAAGCTGAGCGCTCTGTATTCCTCGACGCGCCCATTTCCCCTGCGGGCCTCTTCGGATCTGCCGTCAAAGATTTCGCGGACAGATATTCTGAGGTGCAGAAGACTTCGCAGGCCATGAAGCACTTCCTTCCGAAGCGCTCGAGCTCCGCTGCAGGTCGCTCTAAGCAGCCGTCTGCTCGCAGCTCGCAGCCTCGGCCTGCATCGCCCGCAGCCGCCGCTACACAGCGCCGCCAGGCCCGGGATCAGAGACCGCGCTCTCGCTCTGCTGGACGCCGCCCCGCTCAGCGCGGGCCCCGGCCTAAGATTGAGCTCAAGCCCGAGGCCTCGAAGCTTTCCTAGCCACTCTAGGAAAGCGACGGTGTTCGGATCCCGCTGCGGCCGGTTCCCCACCGAAACGATTCGCTCGTTCAGTTCCTTGCGATGTGACTGTGCCAGTGTATTTAGCAGTGAAGCAGCCGGTGTCTCAGCCCGCTTGCCTGCACACAAAAGCCGTTTTTATGGCTACCCAGATAAATCCAATAAAGAGTGTATTTTCTGGTATACCGGCCACGGCCGATGGTGTTATGAGTGTTGTAAGAATGCCCACGCCCCAGTGCCCATTCCCACACCCAGACACAGCCCGCCACGGTGCGAGGCTAGCACACATAAATCTGACTCAGGTCGATTGTGCACACAATGTAGTGAATGCGCCCATACAATGCCCGCTCACGCTACATGCCGCGTGTCCCTTGGTTTCTGTAAAAACGAAACCAACACACATTCTATCGGCTCCGACCGAAAGCGTGTACAGTGCAGTAGATGTGCCCGTAAGTTTGCGCCCACATCCCCCCGCAAGCACGCCGAATCCCACGGGATTCGCCCCGCTCACTCTCGCTGTGCGTCCCGCCATAGAGAATTTGAGCGCGGCCAGGCTGCCCGCTGTGTTCAGCGCGCCCCCCGCCTCGAACGCTGTAAACACGGCGTTGTGTTCCCAGGGTACCGGGGCCAGCCGTTGCCTGGTCACGGCCAGAGCCCGGTCTGCATTCTACCTCTAGCTATTCACGCAGAAGCGTGGTCAAAGCTACCCGGGGTATCAGACTGGGTGTTGAACACTATAAAGAGAGGCTACTCGCTACAATTCGCACGACGTCCCCGCCGTTATACGGCGCGCGTCGAGACTACGGTGAGAAGCGAAGTATCTCATCTACTTCGAGCCGAGATAGCGAAACTGCTGAGCAAGGGGGCCATAGAGCCCCTTTCTCAGGCTCAGAGCGAAGGGGGCTTATACAGCAGATATTTTCTGGTACCGAAAAAAGATGGGGGCTTCAGACCCATTCTAGATCTGAGACAGCTGAACAAAGCGCTTGTGAAGCGCCAGTTCAGGATGCTTACGACCAGGGGAATCCTCGCGCAAGTGCGCCAAGGGGACTGGTTTATGTCAATAGATCTGAAAGACGCCTATTTCCAAATACAAATAGCGTCCCATCACAGGCGATTCTTGAGATTCGCGTTCGAGGGCCAGGCATATCAATACACAGTCCTGCCGTTCGGCCTGTCCTTGGCACCCCGTACATTTACGAAGTGCATGGACGCGGCTCTCGCACCCCTGAGACTTCAGGGCATGCGAGTTATGAACTACTTGGACGATTGGCTGATTCTAGCTCGATCACGGTCAGAGCTCATAGAACACAGGGCCACACTGCTCGAGCACCTCGAGAAACTGGGCCTGACAGTCAACTGGGAAAAGAGCTCGCTGTGTCCCAGCCAGAGAATTTCTTTCCTGGGAACAGTGTTAGACTCGCTATCCATGACGGCACGCATGTCACCGGAGCGCGTACTAAGTATTCAGCGCGTCGCGGAATCCTTCCGCCACGGCTCTATAGTCCCGCTCAGACAGTTTCAGAAAATGCTGGGCCTGATGGCCGCAGCATCCTCTGTACTCCAGCTGGGCCTGCTTCGCATGCGCCCACTGCAGAGGTGGCTGAAACCACGGGTCCCGCCCCGGGCTTGGACCACGGGCCGGTGTCGCCTCAGGGTCGACCAATGGTGCGTTTCGGCTCTGGAACCCTGGAAAGTAACCAGCTGGTATCAGACTGGTGTGAGTCTGAGGACCGCCTCAAGGGTGAAAGTGGTGTCTACGGACGCCTCCACCACGGGGTGGGGAGCGCTGCTCGAGGGCAGACCGCTGGCTGGCCTATGGTCAGAGCGGGAGAAGCTCCTTCACATAAACTGCTTGGAAATGATAGCAGTCGACAAAGCGCTACGGCGCTTCCGTCCCCTGATAAAGGGCCACCACGTCTTGGTCCGGTCGGACAACACGTCAGTGGTGGCGTACATAAATCGCCAGGGCGGCGTCGGGTCCACACGCCTTTGCAGGCTGACGGAACCCCTCTCTGACGGAACAACCTCATTTCTCTGAAAGCGGCGCACGTGCCTGGGCACCTGAATGCGGGTCCAGACAGGCTGTCCAGAAACAACGTCCCGACAGGAGAATGGTCGCTGCATCCGCAGACGGTCCAGCTGCTGTGGGAGACGTTTGGCAGAGCGCAGGTGGACCTGTTCGCGTCCCGCGAGAACGCTCACTGCCCAGTATTCTTCTCGAAAAGCAGGGACGCGCTGGCCCATGCTTGGCCCAGTGGTCCCCTGTATGCTTTTCCCCCCGTCTCGCTCCTGCCTCAGGTGTTGGAGCGGATCAGGGAAAATGGATGCCCAGTGCTGCTTGTAGCTCCGCTCTGGACGAACCAGGCTTGGTTTCCGGTCCTGATGCGGCTGGCCAGCACTGCCCCGTGGCCTGTACCATTGAGGAGAGATCTCCTCTCTCAGGCAGAGGGCTCGATTTGGCATCCTCGCCCGGATCTGTGGTCCCTGCACGCATGGGCCATCAACGGGTACCCGCTAGCCTCCCGGAAGGAGTGCTAAACACGATCGCGCAGTCTAGAGCTCCGTCTACCAGACGGCTCTATGCCTCGAAATGGTCGGTGTTCTCTACTTGGTGTCGAGCCCGTGGCTTTGCACCTGTGGACTGCGGGGTTAAGGAAGTGCTTGCCTTCCTTCAGGAGCTGATGGATAAGGGTAGGACCCCATCCACGCTCAAAGTTTATGTGGCGGCCATAGCAACGTTTGCTAAACCGGTGTCTGGCCAGTCACTGGGGAAAAACGACTTAGTCGTGCGTTTCCTACGAGGAGCTCGGAGGTTAAACCCTCCCAGGCCCCCTTCAGTCCCGGCTTGGGACCTTTCCACGGTCTTGGAGGCCATGAAAGGCGCCCCGTTTGAGCCGATCCAGCTGTCGGACATGAAGCACCTGTCCCTTAAGACGGTGCTCCTATTGGCTCTCGCTTCAGTGAAGCGTGTAGGGGACTTACAGGCGCTTTCTGTAAGCGCGTCATGTCTGGAGTTTGGGCCTAACGACTCAAAGGTCGTACTCAAACCGAGGCACGGCTACGTGCCAAAATCCCTCAATACACCGTTTAGGGCCCAGGTAATTTCCCTGTCTGCCCTTCCGGTTCTCAATGAGGAGAGGGACGCTAGTCTCCTTTGCCCTGTCAGGGCGTTAAGGGCTTATGTGTCCCGCTCGGCTGGGTTCAGACAGACCGAGCAGCTTTTCGTGTTGTTTGGCGGCCGTTCTAAGGGACTTGCCGCTTCAAAACAGAGCCTATCCAGATGGATAGTGGATGCCATAGCGCTGGCTTACACTTCCAAGGGCCTGCAGTGCCCATTGGGTGTCAAAGCGCACTCCACGAGAGGCGTGGCCTCGTCGTGGGCATGGTATAGCGGGGTCTCCCTGCAGGATATCTGTACGGCTGCGGGCTGGGCCTCGCCGTCTACATTTATCAAGTACTATAACCTGGAGGTGCCCGCCTTACAAGCTAAGCTTCTGGCGGTCTGAACTTCGGGCTTATCGGCCGCCATGCGGCTTATGTGTACCCCTACGGGTCTGTTACCCCTACGGGACTTTTATGAGGGAGTGATGCTTCTAGCCTCTCCTCCTCTACTCTGTGTGAGTTGTGGTGATTGTGCACTAGATGCGCCCCGGGCTTGGCCCCGGGACTCTGGTGTTGGATCCCTGTCCGCACGGCGTGTTGCATGGTGTTCCCCATAGCGTAAGATATTACGCAGTACGAGAGATACTCTCGTAAGAGAACGTACTCGGTTACTAACGTAACCTCGGTTCTCTCTAGAGAGGGAACGAGTACTGCGTATCTTGCCGTGCTTGGAATACGCCCTTGTTTCGCTTCGGCGTTGAAAAATCAGAGGAAATTCAGCTATCGAGGGGGTATTTATAGGGCGAGACCACGCCTCTACTGGCGGGACATGACGAAATGGGCGCGAAGCGTCCCCATTCGTCATTACGTCACGCAGTGCCTCACCTCGATAGGCTGCAGCTTTTCCAGCAAGGCAGCCAATGGGCGCGCGAGCCGTCTCGCCCTTGTCTGCTTGCTGCTGCAAAGCGTTTTGCATGTTTAAAATTAAGGATAATTTTTGGCTTCAATATCTCGAGGAAAAGAGTTTTCCCCCCATAGCGTAAGATATTACGCAGTACTCGTTCCCTCTCTAGAGAGAACCGAGGTTACGTTAGTAACCGAGTACGTTATTACTGAATAGAGGGATAGAATGTGCTAAAGATTACAGGCCCACTATGGCCGGAAATAAATCAATAGCCTAGCTGAAATGCCTCTTTAGACCTAGGCTACACTGTAGGCCTATATGCTTATTATAATTATTTTCACGAAAACACAAACATTTTCAATAATTAGGCAGACTAGGCAAACATATTTTTTTACTCACGTTAATGTGACACTTAAATGTGCTAGAGCATTAAGACTGGCGCTCTAAAATGATCATATCCAGACGTGGCGGAATTTGGAAAACAAACTAGCTGTTGTCAGCCTGAGCCTATTCCTGCTTTTTGTTTTCGTGGCTGCATGCGTAGGCCTACAGTATAATAAGGTCTGGCATAGCAATAGTGTGTGTAACATTACGTAAAGAGAGTAGGACCTTGTCCCATAAGAGCCGTTCTGGCAATAATAAATTATTGTGATAGGACAGTTCAAAAACAGCGTTATAAGTTACAGCAATAATGATTCAACGAATACGACATTCGAAAATAGGATTCGTTGGAGGACCGGCTCCTTGTATGCACAACTTTTGTTTCAATCGGACTGAATTCAGTCCGATTGATGAATGTGTAGTGTTTACATGAACGCTAAACGTTATCGAGTTGATTTTTGCGCTTATATATCTCAAGCTTCAAATGGTAATAGATTTTTTGACATGCGCACACTATGTAATTAGAGTTTCTCGCTGTTTGCGCGCATACTATTCTCTTACATTGGTTATAGGCTATTTATTTGTTTTATACAGCAGACTTAATATTTATCTATTTCTGGTCATAATTTGGAGAGCATTTGAAACCGTTGTGCCGTACGTGCTGCTTATATTTATCACACAGTAAAAATGCCCAAAACCATGTTGCCTGTGCTGTGTATGAGAAACTTAAACAAGGACTGGTGGGACGTTTCCTGCTCCACTTCACTGACACTGAGTGAGTGAAAAAGGAGAATTATAGAATGACAGGACACTCATTTAGGACTGAACAGCTCGTTCAGCGCTTCATACATCATTATGTTATGCGCAGTCCTTTCAGTTTCGATTTTCAATCCGATTTTACATGTCCTCTCGATTGGATTAGAAAAGGAATAGCCTGTTGCAATGAGTCTTTTGTGAAGCACACTTATTTGCTGTGCTGGTGCAACACAGAGAACACATCATTCTATAAGAAAGTCTCGCGACCCCCCGAGAGGAATGATCTGCGTCCCCACTAGTGGACACATAAGTTATGATTATTTCTTTCATTTTAGATTTATTTAGTTAATTTTAGTTGCCTAAAACAAACTAATGGAAAAAACTGATATAACTCTTATTCTCATTTTAACCTAATGTGTCATATAATTTATTTGATAATTTGCCAAACAAATAAATACATTGTTTAGCTATGTTACCATGTCCACTTTTAACTATGCTATTTTTGCAACAATGTTGATTCATACCAAAAAATCTAAAAATAAGAAAGTGTGTGAGTATATAGGCTACTGTATACAGCATAAATCTCATTCTCTATTGTTTCTAAGATTTATGATTTATCTGGTTGCAAATGAAAGTTCAGGAGGTGCATGTTCAAAGTCAATCCCAATGGATATACTTTACCAATGTTTGCTCACTGCACTAATATGATAATGTGATAAAAATCAGGGCTTTATTAAGAGCTTCGGTATTGTTTAATGAAGATTATGTTGAATTTGATGTGCTCTGTACCAATGGGACATTGTCAGTGGGATGGTGAATCATTTAAAAGCCTGTGCAGTAACGCCTAAATTAGGGGCAGCTGCCTATTTTTATTGCTATTTTCTTCTGTGGCCTAATGAAGGCTTATATAACAGGCATGTGTGTTGTAGTAAATCTACATACAATAAAAAAGGGGACCATTTTTGTTTTGAAATAGGAGAGATAAGCATAGTTTATGTAACCCTTTTTTATTTTTAGGATTAATAATAATAAACTTATAGTTATATGATTAAAGGTCCCCTGACATGGGGTTATTTTATTATTTTATAATGTTTCCTGGGTTGCTCTTATAATGTTTTTTAGATCAAAAAAGTTTAAAATTCTTCTATTTGTTTTTAAATCCGTAAATAATCTGGCACCGAGCTATTTGTCTGAGCTACTCTGTCCACACAATCCCACACGAAACCTGAGGTCTGGTGATCAGAGACTTCTGTCTGTCCCCAGATCACGGTTAAAGAATAGAGGAGACAGATCCTTTGCGATTGCTGGCCCTAGGCTGTGGAACAGCTTTCCGGTTTACATCAGAGCGGCTCAATCTCTAACTGTTTTTAAATCCTTCTTAAAACCCATTTTTTTTTTAGCTTTTAATTCATTGTGATATTTTGTCATGAATGTGTGGTTTGTCCTTGTTATTTATCTTGTCTATTGTTCAGCACTTTGGTCAGCCCTGTTTGCTGTTTTTAAATGTGCTATTTAAATAAATACAAACTCGAAACTTGAAACTTGAAAAATAGTCATAATTTAGAAATAAAAGGCATTTTTCCTAGCCTGATTTTATAGCCTCTGTTTGAAGGGCGTGTCTGCTGTGGGATTCAGTGCACTGTAAAAAGTGAAACATTGGATTAATTTAAAAAATTGAAGTAACCATTCACAATAAAGATTTTACATTGACCTAATGTTCAGAAACCATTCAGTTCAAACTAATTTTCTGCATTTCATGCAAACTCTTCTCTGAATTTGGTGTAAATCAATATTTTAAATTGGCTTAAATAAAAAATAAAATTGAGTTCCCTTTCGAGGAAACTCGAACTGGGAACTCGAACTGCGTAGGTTACGACACTAGGGGAACGCCCTTCAGCGTAGCGCGTCTGAATTTATGAATGAAACCGAATCCAATCCTATTGGCGTTGCGTGATGACGTAGCGTGTGACGGCATAAGCGGATGTATACAAAAGCACGCCGGCACACAGAAATGTCAGCTTTTTGCTATTCAGCAAGCGCTGTGTGTGTGTGTGTGATGGTGAAAACCAGTTTGTCTTATTTGGTATTGTATTGTCTTATATCCGAACATCATGGCAAGTGAACAGTTCAAAAAATGTGTGTTTCCATGCCCTCGCTTTCTCACGGCTGGGGATACACATGAGATGTGTGTGTCTTTCTTAGGAAGACAGCACGCTCAAGCAGCTCTCGAGGGGGCTGCTTGTGTTCATTGTGAAGCTCTCCCAGCTAGAACGCGTTCTCGTTTGGCTTTATTTTCTGAGGATGGCCAAATGCGCTCTCCCTGCGGTTCGGGTCCCGCATCTGCCGAGGCGGTGCGGCGGATTAGAACGTGGGGATCGCAGCGAGATCTTTTAGATGACAGTGGGACTGCCGAGGCACTTTCCCACTCTTCATCTGAAAGTTCAGATTCCCCTATCCCCCGTTCGGGAGCCCGCTCCGCGGATGAAGACCCCGTTTTACAGCTATCTGATTCTGAGGATTTAGATGTGCTTGGTATTGGGGAGGGGGATCTAAGCCAAACGCATCGAACTGTTCTTCCTGCCCCTAATTATAATGAGCTGTTGGAGGTTGTAACGCGGGCAGTGGCCAAGCTCGATATTTCTTGGCCGCGAGATAGACAGGAAGCGCGCGTCAAAAGTAAACTTGACGAGCACTTCCTGCAGCACCGCATGCAGCCTTGTCTCGCCGGTCCCTTCCATTCTTTCCCGATTTACACAACAAGTTGTGTAAATCATGGAACAGTCCTTTCTCTTCATCCCTGTCTAGCCATGTCACACCATGTTGAATTACAGTGACATTGTGGGAGCTAGAGAGAATGGTTATGGGATGATGCTTCGGGTGGAAGAGGCTTTAGCCAGTTATCTTTCACCTGACCTTGCATCATCCCTTAAATCACAGGCGCTGCCCTCCAAGCCATGTCGCACTACATCTGCTTTGGTGGGCAGAGCTTATATGGCGGCGGGTTGAGATGGTAAGAGCCTGCACATGATGGCTGTTTTGCAGGCGTACCAAGCCAACCTGTTAAGAGAAATAGACCAGGGCGATGGGCCCTCTATGGATGATATTGCTGAACTTCGCAAAGCCACAGATCTGTCTCTCAGGGTTACCAAGGAGACGGCCCGTGCTATAGGCCATTCTATGTCAGCCCTGGTAACCACGGAGAGACATCTGTGGCTTAATCTCTCTGGCATCATGGAGAAGGACAGAGCTTTTCTCCTTGATGCACCTGTTTCTTCTACGGGTCTGTTTGGAGAGGCAGTTAATGCTGTCGTCGACAGATTCCAGGACGCCAAGAAACAGAGCGAAGCTTTTAAGCAATATCTCCCTCATCGCTCTAGGTCTAGGAGGGCGTCTGCTAGAGAAAAGCAGCAACAGAGAGCCTGGGACTCTAGGCGGCACTTGCACCCGCAGCCTTTTGAAAAGACGGATCTGAGGACCGTCCTTCAGTCCAGGAAGGCTAAGGGAAAGAGGTCCTAACTTTTATAAGACCTCCAAGGGCCTGGGAGTGGTGTGGGACTCAGTCACGATGCAGGCACATTTGTCTCCTGCTCGGATCGAATCTATCCTGACCACAGTGTCCAGGATAAAGCTAGGTCAAGCCATCACTGTCACTGTCACTTTCAGAGAGTGTTGGGTCTCATGGCAGCAGCATCCAGCGTGATACCTTCTGGCCTGCTACACATGAGAGCTCTACAGTGGTGGTTAAGAGCCAAGGGGTTTTCCCCGAGGGGAAATCCATTCCGCTTGATAAGGGTTACGCGCAGATGCCTTCGTTCCCTATCAATTTGGAAGAAGCCTTCGTTCTTGTCCCAGGGTCCCAGGCTGGGAGCATCATGTCGCCGGATATCTATTTCGACAGACGCCTCCCTCACGGGCTGGGGCGCGGTCATGGATGGCCGCTTTACGAGAGGTCTCTGGCAGGACCATCATTACTCTTGGCACATTAATTGCCTTGAAATGTTGGCGGTGTTCCGGGCTCTGAGGAGCTTTCTGCCTAAACCGTCAGGGGGGTCTGAGGTCGCGCCCTCTGTGCAGACTGGCGCATCAGATCCTCCTGTGGTCCCAGCGGAGACTGTCGTCTCTCAAGGCGGTGTATGTCCCGGGGGACCAGAACCAGGGAGCAGATGTGCTGTCGAGGCAGGGGCTGAGGCCCGGGTAATGGAGAGTCCACCCCGAGGTGGTGGAGTTAATATGCGAGAGGTTTGGCCCAGTGGAAGTGGACCTATTTGCGTCTCAAGAGACGACACACTGTCCACTGTGGTTCTCCCTCACACATCCAGCCCCGCTGGGGTTGGATGCCATCGTACAGACGTCGCCGAGGCTGCGTCTGTACGCCTTTCCCCCAATCGCTCTGCTCCCAGCAGTTCTGGAAAGGGTCCGTCAGGACGGGGTCAGCCTACTATTAGTAGCCCCGTTTTGGCCGGCCCGAGTATGGCTCTCGGACATCATTCCGCTTCTGGCAGACCCGCCATGGCAGATCCCTCTGAGGAGGGACCTGTTGTCTCAGGCGGGGGGCTCAGTTCTCCACCCTCGGCCCGAGCTGTGGAAACTGTGGGTCTGGCCCCTGAGGGGGCACAGCACCTAGAAGCCAGCCTGTCAGCAGAAGTGGTTGAAACTATACTCACTTCCAGAGCTCCCTCCACGAGGAAGTGATATGGCCTTAAGTGGAATGTCTTTTCCATTTGGTGCAGAGAGCGTGATTTAGACCAAGTTCACTGCCCAATGGCTTCAGTGCTGGAGTTTCTCCAAGAACGCTTTTCTGCCGGGCTTACCCCGTCCACACTCAAGGTTTATGTGGCTGCCATTGCAGCATTCCACGTTCCTCTGAGTGATGGTCCTCTGGGGAGGCATCACCTGGTCTACGTTTCCTCCGTGGAGCCTGGAGGATGAGACCTGCGACTCGCACCAGGGTTCCCTCTTGGGACCTGGCAGTGGTTCTCGAAGGGTTGGCCGAGGCCCGCTTCGAACCACTGGAGTTGGCTGAGGCCAAGAACCTTTCGTTTAAGGTGGTCTTTTAGTTGGCCATTACTTCTCTGAGGAGGGTAGGAGATCTCCAGGCGCTCTCTATTTCCATGGGGTGCCTGGAGTTTGCTCCGGCAACATTAAGGCCATCTTGCATCCCAGGCCCGGCTATTTGCCCAAGGTGCCATCTAATGTGGCACGGCCTATGGTTCTGCAGGCATTTCATCCTCCACCTCATGTGACGGTGGATTGAGGAGAGACTTCACCTGCTCTGCCCTGTCAGAGCATTGCGGTGTTATATCCAGAGGTCCTCCTCATGGCTGAAGTCGGACCAGTTGCTGGTGTGTTTCGGGTCACCCAAGAAGGGGCTTCCCGCCTCTAAACAGAGCATCAGCAACTGGATCTGTCCTATCAGGTGCGCCTATCAGGTGCGCAATTTGCCTTCAAATATGGCCGTGAGGGCTCACTCCACCAAAGGCATAGCGTCCTCTAAGACCCTCCTTTCAGGGGTTTCTATACATGACATATGTGTGGTGGCTGGCTGGGCCACTCCACACACATTCATGAGGTTTTACAGTCTGGACCTTCCCTCTACACCCGGTGCACGAGTGCTTTCGTCCTAGATTGTGCCTGAAGACACACTAGGATGAGCGGGGTTCATTGTGTTAAAGTGGGTATCTCGTTCCCCTAGTGTCAGAACCGACTCAGTTCGAGTTCCCTCGAAAGGGAACGTCTCGGGTTACGTATGTAACCCTTGTTCCCTGAGAAAGTGAATGAGACACTGCGTCGGTTCGCCACACCTCACCCCGCCAGGAGCACTTGCTTCATAGCAAAAGCTGAAATTTCTGTGTGCCGGCGTGCTTTTGTACATGCATGCCGTCATGCTACGTCATCACGCAACGCCAATAGGATTGGATTCTGTTTCATTCATAAATTCAGACACGCTACGCTGAAGGGTGTTCCCCTAGTGTCGTAACCGACGCAGTTCGAGTTCCCTTTCTCAGGGAACAAGGGTTGCATACGTAACCAGAGACATTTTCTTCAATCTGAAATATGTATTCATTGCAAGTAATATAAAAGGCTTCACAATCATAATCTAAAAATTTGTAATTCTCTCAATATATATATATATATATATATATATATATATATATATATATATATATATATATATTGAGAGAATTAAAAAAAATTATATATATATAAATATATTAGTGCTGGGCCGTTATCGGCGTTAACGTGCTGCGTTAACGTGAGACTCTTATCGCGCGATAAAAAAAATATCGCCGTTAATCTAAGTTGGGTTGGGATCATAAATAGCATTTTCGAATATCGTTATTTTCGCGCAATTCTAGTGTGTATGACATACATACTTGACGCCGCGCCTACTGTCACAGATCGCGCAGCAGGGTATTTTCCTGTCAGGGACACAAGGTGTACTTTTACTTTGTTATGTTGGGCGACGTTCCTCTCGTTACTTTATGTTAATTAGGGCTGGGAATCGATTCCAAAAAGAATCGATTCCTCGATTCCGAGGCGTTGGGAATTGAGAATCGATTCCAAAGGTTGGAATCGATTCCATTAAGGGGAATCGACTCCTCTCTAAGATTTTTTTTTTTTTAACAAAAACCGTGGCCTGTAGCCGGTTTAATTTGTCAACACAATCACTTCAGACGTCACCTGTAAAGCAATAAAGTTCAGACTAAATAAATGATTAGGCCAGCTAGTTCACAGCCTTTTACAAACCACCAAACAGTGCTGAACGTGAACTGAACTTACTGAATTACTGCCTGATGAACGTTAACGCGTTCATTCTGGTGTCTGTGAACGCGCGCTCTCTCAGTTTAACTTTGTTCAATAGGGTGCCAGATTTCTAGAGCCTTCCAGGCGAAAACCCAGCTAAAACACACCGTAAACAGGCCTTAATATGTAGCGAAAAAAACCCCAATCTGGCAACATCAGCCACCAGTGTCGCGCACCGCCGCATGCGTCATCAAAACAAAAAGCAGCATGTCGTCGACAAAGCAGCGAGCGAGGAGGCAAGGTTTTATGACAAGTTTTATTTATTTATTTAAGTTACGAGTTTTATGACAAGGTCGGTGAGGATGGGAAAAATCTTACATTTCTGTGCAAACTTTGCCAGTCGATAAAATAATTGCTCTGTGGTTGTATATGGGCTGTGGCAATAATAATAATTGCTCGCAGCAACATATGGAAAAAAAGAACTATGAACTATAGTTCATTTTTTTGAAGTAGGCTATATGAACTATGAACTGAACTAGTTTATTTAAAAGTTGTGAACTGAACTTTGAACTAGTTCATGTAGAAAATGAACTTTCCCAACACTGCCCTGGTTAATTGCAGAATGATCATCTCCACAGCTCTCGTGATACCGACTTGCACTGACAACATCCCGATGTCAGTGAATAAAATTCAGAGTCATTAGCTGCGTCCCAATGTGCATACTATCCATCCTAAATAGTATGTGACATTAGTAATTTTCAATACTATTTAGGGCATAGTATGCACATTGGGACGCAGCTATTATTTTTTTTATGCTTAAGAACTGTAAAACCTGGTTGTGGTGCAGTGATTAGTTATGAAATCTTAGGCCTACTACATAAATCCAATCTTATTTAATCCACCATTTGAATGTTTATGTGTTCGAATTATTTATATTTATTAAATAAGACATTTGTAGCCTTCTGATTATTGTTGTCCATATGCCTCATTAGTAATTATATATTACCTGGCATGTACCAATTAATTTCTAATGCTCGGACACTTCGGTTTCTCTCGTGTGTACGTGTGTGTATTAGGCCTATGTATATAAATAGAATCTACCATATAGGCTATATGGTGAACATATTCATAGTCTTTACACTGTGTCTGTCTACACCTGACGCAGGAAGCACGCGTGACAAATCCCCGAAGTAAATGCCTCGTTTTATTTATGACAGAACAGCACGCAATACGTCTCGCTTGTCACGCCAGGTGTACAAAGTTTCTCGCTGTGTGGCACCGTGGTCCGTGGCACGGTAAAAGACGTGACAATGTTTGACACGGTGTTGGTATTTAAAAAAAAAAAGAATCGAAAATAACAGTGTGGAATCGATTCTTGGAATCGATTCTTTTCGATTCCAGAAACAGGAATCGGAATCGGAATCGATTCCAAAAAATCCGGAATCGAACAGCCCTAATTAATGCAATACGTTGTTAAATGAGTTCATTCCAAGTGCGCTGTATCCTTTGTATGGGCATGAGCGATGCTCATTTACAAATGAATCACTCTTTTGAGTCGATTCTGTTCAAAGACTTCATCAAACAAGTTGTCAGATGACTCAGATCTGTTAAATCGGTTCGCGAATCAGTTGATCTGTTCAGTTCCTCACGCACTGAAGCGTCTGAACTCAGAAGCGCTTTCAATTCACACTCGAGGAGTCGTAAGTAACAGGAAGATTTAAGAACATCAAGAGTGTTGGATGAAGTGGCCGTGGATCTACAGTTTAGTCTAGTGAAAGCAAATCTGCAAAAGCATCATATCTTTGCCAGCGATGAAGATCTTTATTAGTTGAACATCTTCGTAAACTGTCCGTGAATGAATGATTCCACAGGACGATACATTCGATTTCATTTCATTCAGGTAATACATTTTACAACCAAACAGATTATTACGCCACGATAGCACTACTAAAAAGTATGACATTATCCGGGTTTTGGACATACATTAATTTATAGGCTACAACAAAACGCTTCAGGGCATCGGTGCATTGGTTAACAGGTTTAAATAAGCTACCATTGTCCACAGTTTATGAAATGAACACCCGCCATCCCGCGGTTATGTGTGTGTATTGCGCAGTGGCATAATCACACGAATAGTTTACATTGATTGAAACTAATTTGTTTAAAAAGGAGGCTATTGCAGTAACAAGGCAGGTTCACATAAAATCATTATGACATATGATGACATTATTTTTTGATCTAACGAGCATTGGCGATGCAAAAACGGACTGTCGTGCGCATTGTTTTTTTCTTCTTCCAATTACTATGTTAAAAAACCCCGAAGAAAACATGTTACTTGTTCAATTAATAAACAGTTTGTTTGATGACAAATCGCTAAAGATGAAATTGGCCTCCCTTTCTGTCATCGCGTTTTTTTTTTTTTTTTTTTTTTAACGATATTCGACTTTTGCTCCTCGATTGTCAAATGCCATTTTTGGCAGAAATGCACATCCCTATGCGAGATGAACTATTCTCAAAGACTTACTTTTAGTCATTATTTGGGTAGCACACATATTATAAATGCCTTCGGGAGAATTCAAATGAGCCATTTTAATCTAGATTAATCTAGATTAATTTTAAAATTAATCTAGATTAATCTAGATTAAAAAAATTAATCTATGCCCACCTCTAATATATATATACATATATATATATATATATATATATATATATATATATATATATATATATATATATATATATATATATTTTTTTTTTTTTTTTTTTTTTTTTTTTTAAATGAGTCAGATCAAACGTTCTTTTAAATATTTATTAAATCTTGTATGAATTTTTTTTTTTTTTAAGATTAGACTTTTTTTGGCAAAACAAACATTGTTTTACAAATACAAATGTAATTGAGACAGTTCAAGTAATCAGTTCATTTCAAGTTGAATTTCATATATAGCAGTATTAAAATATGAATATATCATATAATAAATAAGAACAAATACCTAAAAACAATTGGTCTGCTTCTCTCAGGAAATAACATTTTTGGCAGAGGAAATAAATGTAAATCAAATACAAAACAGACATTGCCACATCCAGTAAACAACAAACTACTGAACTACTATTACATGATGTAGTGGAGACTGGGGTTCTACCATCCTGTGTGTTCATCAAAACACTGAAACGAAGGCTGTCAGTCAGTCATTAGCCATGTTTCCATCCACTTGTCAATCGAATTATCTGAAGTTCGGTAAAAAACCTCATGCGAATAAAGCTGGTGAAAGTGTGTTTCCATCAAACGGCTTTAAAGCGAATAAAAACCTGTGCGTAATGCATGCTGTTTTGCCATCAAACTGGTTGAGGCATGTTAAAGGGATAGTTCACCCAAAAATGAAAATTAAGTCATTAATTACTAACCCACATGCTGTACCAACCTCGTAAGACCTTTGTTCATCTTCGGAACACAAATGAAGATATTTTTGATTAAATCTGAGAGCTGGTTCACTGCTACATAGGCTCCCTCAGCAATTGAAACTTGAAATTGAAACCTCCGTTCTCGCGCATGCGTCGTGGAAATCTCTTGAACTCTCGTCTCAGGCCCACAATGGAAGCAATGGAATAGTCGAATAAAGTCGTTATTTTTGTTTTTTTTTCCGCACAAAAAGTATTCTCGTCGCTTGATAAACTTATAGTGGAGCCACTGTAGGCACATGTAATACTTAAACATTTTCTTCAATGACTTTCTGGGCCGTCAAGTTTCAATTGCTGAGGGAGCCTATGTAGCAGTGAACCAGCTCTCAGATTTAATCAAAAATATCTTCATTTGTGTTCCGAAGATGAACGAAGGTCTTACGAGGTTGGTACAGCATGGGGGCGAGTAATTAATGACTTAATTTTCATTTTTGGGTGAACTAACCCTTTAAGGTGTTTCCATTCATTTTCTCACCGAATTGCACAACATTCAAGTAAACAATTGCGAACAAAGTTTTGCTAGACAAAATCGCGCCATAATAAAGTTTCCATCAGCGTTTATCGCATAAGCCATTTATCCATCAAGATAAAATCCGATGAGACAGAACGTATTTCATTTGAGTCGATATTCATGAAATTCAATCAAATTTTACTGTTTCCATAAGGCATTTTTCATTCGATATCACTTAATGTGGATAAAAACGTGTGGATGGAAACATGGCTAGTGACTATGTAGCAGAGTGCAGAGGCGACATATTTTGGGGGTCATTTTTCTTGTGCCAAGTTCCATTAAAACTTTCTGAAAAAACTCAAAAGTGAATTTCAGTTATTTTGGATACTTAAAGGTACAATATGCAAGATTTTTGCATTAAAATATCCCAAAATCTCAAGGCCAGTGTTATATATTTTGTTTAGTTGATTACTTACAATATCCCAAATGTTTCCAACTATTTTTAAATCGTGAGAAAATTGCGATTTTAACCAAGGAAACGGGGCGTTAGAGCAGGGGTGAGCTGGGAGTCGCCAGTCAATTGCGTCATATCCGTGTTACCCTCGTACTGCCAGAGACGGGCTTTGGTACTGCGTGGAGTCCTGGACAGATGCGGAAGTTGTGAGCGTCTATCAAGCAACAAACGTTAGCTTGTTTCGCGCAGTCTTTATGGAACACAATTATTCTTTACTGATTGCAGCTGGTTCTGTCAACAAAGCATGCTTAATTTTATATTTTCCAAATGTAGCATTCGGTAATAGTTATGTTTATTTAAGGAAAGTATTATTGCTTTAGATTTGTGTTTAACGTTAGTTTGTTGACATTGTTTATCTGGTGTTTATGGCAATGTAAATAAATATAGCACGTGTTATCCATACAGATTAATCAGTATGTGTGTGTACAACTACAATATACATGTGGGTACAATGTACAAATGATGTGGGTATGTTCCAATGTTACTTTTACAACAATTGTTTAGAACACGTAAAACTGCGTCGCGTTATCACAACAATGAATTCGACATATAGGCTACAGTAACATCTATGACAAGCAATATAGTAGTAAACCTTACTTTTCATGCGGTTAATTCATTTTAATCAAATAAAAGTGTGATGAGGTTCAAGAGTCAGGAAGGAAGAAGACAGGGATAGGCATTAGACACAACGCGCATTCACCGTGGCAACCGCAACGGCACAAAACAGTTCAAACATGAGAGCTCGGATCCACCGGTTTTCTTTCTCTGCGTCCAATTTTCTCTCCAGTCTCTCTCTCGTTCTAACGTGGCTTATAATCGGTCTCTCCACGCAGATCACTGCAATAAGACACAGGTGTTCGTCATTTGCACTTGACCTACTTGCGTCCCGCTTGTCTCGTTTCTCTCTCTCTCCCGTTACAGACCGCGCTGAACCACGCCCCCCCCTCGCCACAAAAAGTATGCCATTAAACGCAACATTTATAAAAATAGAACTTTACCTCATCCATGAACATGATTTTTCGATTTCCGTCTGACTGATTTACATCCCCAGTGGAATTTGAAACTACAGTTCCCATCATTCCACGCTCCTTCACATCGTCATCAAGCTACGCCGTTGTTGTTTAGAATGTAGCGCCCTCTAGCGGCAAAACAATTTTGCATATTGTACCTTTAAGGGTTTAGCACATATGTCAGTCCAAATAGCATTGCTACAGCAGCTGCGGTTGAGGACACGTTACTGAGGACCTCTGTGCCCTCAATGGGAACCCTGGTGTCTGTCTCACTGATTAAGACGGCCATTGGTTACTCCAGTCCATCACCTGGCATATCCTGGCGAGACAATACATAGTAATGAATAAAGAGTGCTGCAAAAAAAGCTAATAAATTTCAATAATTCAAGGTAAAAAGAGAAAACTTGTATTTTACATTGATCCATTACACATAAAGTGAAATATTTCAAGTAAATATTTGTGTAAATTTTGATGGTTGCGGCTTACAGACAATCATAACCCCAAATTCAGTATCTCAGCAAATTAAAATATCACATAGAACCAATAAAAACAAGGATTTGTAATACATAAATGTATGCCTTAAGAAAAGTATGTTCATGTTCATCTCGTCAGTGAGTATAAATTGTATCTTCATTTTAATCAATGTTTCATCAACAAATTTGCCTGGATTAATAAATAAGAAGCAAATATAGACAATATAATCAGGACACGGAGGTGCCGGCGAGTGAACTGGAGCACGTCTCATAATGAACCGAAACTCAGCGTATAAGATACTTGTCTCACAGACCCGAGAAATATATAGAAAACTTGAAATGTGTACTTTTAAACAAAACAATTAAAAACTAAAAGAAATTGGCTGGTCTCTGCTTATGTAGGCTAATTCATATGAAGTGTGCATTTCTCTCTATAGGTGCGATTTTTGTGCTTTTAATAGCTCTTTTTATTATTAACCACGTCTCGCAATTTAGCAACAGTGACTGCATTTTACAACAATTAAGTTACCGATCGTGCTGATTCTGTCTAAAGCTTTAAGGAGAAATGACAGTGTACTGCTGCGAAGGGAAAGAAGTTGTGCTCAGAATGCGGCTATGTAGTTTAAATGGTTTTACCTCAAATATATTTTATAATCTTTGGAAGCCGAAATCTAAAATAAAATCAGACTAATATCACAGATCTAAAGTGTAACCATATAGGCTACATTTGAATGTTTAGTTCTGTCCTCCGTCGTCAGTCATCAAGGGCTGTCGTGTTGTGCGCGCTGTGGCACCGCGTGAGATCTCTCTCTCTCTTCTAGAGTGCGAATAGCAAAAATGCATCACAGACAAAAGAGCCCCTTTCACACAGAACTTTGAACCCGGCAAATTGCCGGCAAATTGCCAGAGTGCCTTCTGTGTGAACGCAAACACAACCCGGGATTGATGCCGGGATCGATCCCAGGTTGAGGACCTAGTAACATTGCCGTGTTCAGACCCGGAACGCGTGCTGTGTGAACAAAAGCCAGAACCAATGCCGTAAGGGGTGTGTCATCGTGATGACGCATGTGCCATAGCGTGACTCTGTTGCTCTTAGAAAGAAAGTTTGTGTTCGTCATCAACAAAGAAAGAACGAAAAAATGTCTGCAAACTGGAATGAAGCAGAGACAGGAGCTCCTCACTATCCGCGCTGAAGCTGCGATCGTTCGGCAGCTCTATGGAAAGGTGCGCGCGTGCACATGTTTTCGAAGCGTACGTTTCACGTCTCATCATGACGTCACACGGCTTTCCGGGACATTAACGGGTTGTGTGTGAACGCACTCACAGATCCCGGCAAATCACTGGCAGTGTGAATGAAACGAAATCAAACAATCCCAGAACAAATGCCGGGTCACATTATCCGTGTATTTTCCGGAATCTCTGTGTGAAAGGGGCTAAGGTTTAATTAATACGGCTTTGCAAACACTGCATTTTGCTGTCTTGGAGCAGAGCCAGTTAACGTTAGCCTAAACTCTGAGCGGAAAACGTTACACGTCACTCGCATATTGAGATTCATTTAACGTTAATTGTCGGCAAAAAATTGCAATATACTCAAGCCTTAGAATACAACTTTACAACTTACAACAGAAAATTGAAACAGAAATCAGAAATTGTTGCTTGGTAGCTCAATCGATTTATTTTCAGACGTTCATCGAGGCCAGCTCTGTATTTGCCCAAGGTGAGGAAACAGTCGTCGGTGAAATGATTGGACCATACAAAACTTTGGGAAGTTTTGTCGGCGCATTTCCAGATAAAATAAAATTAACCCAGTGTTTCTTCAGAGGCTCGGATGAATGAACTAAAAAATAATTTTGTGTTCATTTGTACATCCGAACACTGATCAACTGCCATGCTTCGCTCGTTTGCAAGCCAACATGACATCATGACTTTTGCGTAAACATACACGCCACTTTAAAGTCAAGTGGCGTGTTATTTATACGCATTTTGAGCTATCCGCGTGTATGCGTGTATATCTACGCCGTTATGTCCGAGTGATTCCGCGTGTATGTACACGCTGTTAAAAATCCGAGCGAAATAAAGACAAATTTTGATATACATCTGGGGGAGCGATATTTTTCTTCCTAGGATGGTAGGGAAAGACTCATAAATGGTATTAACCAGTGACGGGTAGGTTTAGGGACAGGGTTGGGGTAGGTCATATATTTATATATACAGTAATGTAACGTTAAGTCAACGGCGTTCATAAACACGCTGAAAAGCGATTATGCGTGTTGATAGCACGCCAAAAATAGAAATACGAATTGGCGTGTCATACGCAGTTTCATGAGATCAGTCTGCATCTCTCGAAGAAAAACTCAAATCGCTTTCGTACTTCCTACCTCATTTTTTTATGGGCGAGCCAAATTCTCTGGGCAGGCAAAGCAGAGAAAGGGGAGGTAACCTTTCAAGATTCAAGATCAGCCCGTCTGAGCTCTCATTTTCTCACAGGCAGAGAATAGCTAAAGCTCGGTTTACAACGATTGAAAATTCTAGACACGAGGGTCCAAATACAGGCTAGGGGAAAAGTGGTAGGAGGTTTGTGTGATTGAACCTCAGAAAGTGAAAATTTCATGTCAGGGGACCTTTAACTGAAATATAATATAGGAGGGGGAAAAATAAATGTGGAAAAGGAATAATTTGAATAAGATGTATAATAGAATTGACCAATGAGAGAAGACTGAGAAACTCCGCCTTGCTGATTAGAAGCAGCGCCAGCGTGATCTAAGCAACCGAGAGGAGAGCAAAGCTAGAGTATTCTTTAATGAGAAGGAAATATTAGTGTAAACTGTTGATTTTGTCTAAAAACGTTTTGGATTTCATTAAGAGATAATTATGTTGAGAGAATCCAGTTAATTTTATGTTTGTGTGTATTATCGTGTGGAAATACTGGTCCTCCTGGATGTAGTGAGTTATTGTTCGATTGCTGTTTATTTTGAAATAAGCACAAGATAATTGTGAATACAAATGTTTATTGAAACTGTAAGATGTATGTGTTATTTGTATGTGATTTTGCAATGTATAAGTTTAATTGTTGAGTTAATTAGTCTCACATTCACATGGCTTTGACGTGATACACGTGAGCCTGAAAAAGAGAGAGAAGTTAATGTAAAATTATTGTAAACATTTTATTATGTGAATGTTGATTGTAATATAAGGAAATTACTTAGGCTACCTGAGCGATATTGAACACAGATAAATATATATTGTGTTGCGATCTCTGGCTTTTTAATAGGTCAGGTTTTTTGAATTCATCGGATAGTTCCATTGATGGCAATCGAACACTAGTAGAAGGAAGTTATCAATAGGACAACAGAGACTGAAACCAAGTTGTTTTTCATTCTTTTCTTCTGAAAGAACGTTTTTTTCTTTTTCTGAATGGACAGATGCACCGTTAGATTTGAGATAAGTGACTGAACGAAATCTGATATCAGTGACTGATTGAACTGAACTGTGATTTGCTTTCAAAGTGTTTCTTTGTGAGAAGAGGAATATCTTTTAAACAGTGAATCTGGTGTTACTATAGGGTTAATTCACTGTGACGGTAGGTAACCAGTGATAACTGACTATATTTGAGATTTGAGATATTTATTTGTTGTTTTTATTTTCCTATTGTTGATTTAATTGTTTTTCTTTTAAGAAGGCCTATTTTTTTATTTGGGGAATTTATTCAAAGTAAAGTACTTACCGTATTATTGGCTCCTGTGTTTTCAGTAAATATAGGCCTACACTACCTCCAGTAGCCGTTCTTGTGATTTTCTGGTTTGCAATTGGTAAGTTTATATATAGCCTATAGCCCAAAGCCTATAGCCCAAAGAGAGAGAGAGAGAGAGAGGCGCGATTGAACTGTGTGTGTTTGTGTGTGTGTGTGTGTGTGTGTGTGTGTGTGTGTGTGTGTGTGTGTGTGTGTGTGTGTGTGTGTGTGTGTGTGTGTGTGTGTGTGTGTGTGTGTGTGTGTGTGTGTGTGTGTGTGTGTGTGTGAGAGAGAGAGAGAGAGAGAGAGAGAGAGAGAGAGAGAGAGAGAGAGAGAGAGAGAGAGAGAGAGAGAGAGAGAGAGAGAGAGAGAGAGAGAGAGAGAGGCGCAGGCGCGATCGGACTTGTGAGAGAGAGAGAGAGAGGCGTGATCGAACTGTGTGTGTGTGTGTGTGAGTGAGTGAGAGAGAGAGAGAGACGGATTGAACTGTGTGTGTGGCGCGGGCGCGATCAAACAAACGTCATCATTCAAATAGCAAAGTGTTTACGTATTTGTTTACACTCACAATAAAACACAACATTGCGCTTTTGTCGCATACTAAACTCTTGTCAATCCACACACACACACACTTTTAAAAGCAAAACATTTATCCAACCTCATTTCAAAACAGCCATCTTTTGGACATTAATCATATCGCATTAGTTTTCATTTCTTGTTCTCGGAGTAGGAGCACAAATCTGTTTATTTTTAATTTACACATTCTACATTGATTAAAAAAGAAAATCAATTGTGTTTTTAATAGTAGTATTCTTTTATATGGAAATCTTATTTTACAAATACAAGGCTTAAGACATTTATATGCCTTCTGCATTTTTGTTTTGCTTTTCACTTTATTGTACCGAAATCGTACCAAACCATGGCGTCTGTGTATACCGTTCCACCCCTAATATTTATACATACAATGCATGGTAACTTAGAGGTAACATTGATGTACTGTAGTATATCACCGATCACCTATAACATGCACAAACAGAGATATATCAATAAAGGAAAGGAAAAAAAGCATAATATGAGCAAAATCTATCTACCTTTGCCGTTTTAACCTATAACTATGCCAAAGAACATCGCAACTTTCATCGCAACTTGAAAAGCGGCCGCAACATCAGGAATTTTAGGCCGCAACAATCAGAAAAAAGGCCCGCGAAATCCTGGAAGGACTGTAATTTGTCACCCGCTACATTTAGGTTCTGCAAAGAGTAAGCTAATCTTTTCTGATGCAGTGCTGTGTACGGTCATGCATCACAATAGAGGTTAGAATAACACAATTTAACAGAGTGTGAAATTAAGCCACAATTAGAGATTTAAAAGCCTTCATGTAACTGTGATAGATTTCATGTTTTGTGAAAAGTTAAACAATAAATGTTAAAGTTTCTCCAATAAATGATGAATTAGTGTTGCTCCATTCGAGGCTGTTGATTTTTTGACAGTTTGTTACAGTGTTACAAAATTATGCAAAAAATAAAAGCAGCTGTGTACAACGTAGACATGGAAAGATACTTGGTGACCACTGGGGTTCTTCACAAAGGCAAAGGTTTGAGTGACAAATACATACTGAAGTTATTTGAGTGCACTGTAGGATAACTGAACTACCTTCAAAGGATGACTCTCTTGGGGATTCTATACACAATGAGAAAGTGAATGAGAAGTATCTTCTCTTTTTTTGTAAAAGCCTTTCGCTATGTTCAATAAGAAATGCATCAACATGACTCACAACTGCTTTGTTAGTTTCCCCAGCAGTCCTTTGAATTCTGCTTGAGCCAGTATTTTGTAGTAAGGCATATGTCCATTGATGTTTTATATTTACATTATAAGCTGTGCATTCATGTTCTTTATATATAAAAAAAAACCTCGCTGTGCATTGAACAATTGTGTGTATCATAAATTATTAATTTTCTAGTTCCTTGTGAGAAGGCAGGGATTAAATTGGAATTTTAAGAGCTTATTGTGTACATGGTTATTATGTCCTTCTGATAGCTGATACAACCTCAGATTCATCCTGCATTCATTATACCTTCTATAATAAATTAAAAACTTATTACAATCAAACTTTATTTACTTGAGTCAACATGATTTTGGCATACAGTCGAAATACTGGAAATATCATAATGATCAACCCTGTGTGACAAAATAGATTGACATATTTTTAAATGTTCTAAAGGCCATCTCCACAGGACTTGGACACTCTCGAACAGGTGTCCAAAGTCTGTCCTGTGGGCCAATTACGGCCCGGGGATTAATTTTAAACAGCCCACTCTGTGTCTACATTATGTGGCCCTCCATGTATCCTTTACAAATCATACAGTTTAACAGTGTCACCACAAGTGAGTGAAACAAAATTTGATAACTAATAAACGCTGTCATTACTGTTACCTATAAGAAACATTAAACATGCCAAAAGCGTAACAAAACAGTGCCACACAAGGACTGTATAAATTAGCTATGTCCAAAGACAGCGCAAGCTCAGAACAAAAGGGTTTACCTGGTGACTGGTCTCGATCACGCGACCACTGAGTTCCAGTGAGAAGTGTTGAGTTTGCCCAGAGGTCTCCCATACAAACACAGATGTCTTTGTTTTTTTAAACTTATTTAAATCCAGTTATCCAGTTAGAATACTTTTCAATCCACAAATCAAAAATATTTACGACGGATTTACTGTAGTAACTCTAATGTAAACATGCTGTTGTGGCAGAAATGTGGGATATTCATTAGGGTTGCACGATTCAGAAAATGACCCCTGAGAAGGGAACGAGACAATGTATCGAGAACTCGACACTTTGGGGACGCTCCCTTAGCGTGCGCCTCTGAAGTAAGAATGAAACTAATCCAATCCTGATTGGTGTTGCGTCGTGACGTAACATGTGACGGCATAACCGGAAGTATAAAGGTGACGCTGGCGCATAGAATGCCAGCCTCGCGATGAAGCAAGACGCTCTAAGGCCTCGAGGGGCGTGGTAGAGCGATGCATTGTCTCGTTCCCTTCTCAGGGAACAAGGGTTATAGTCATAACCCAAGATGTTCCCTTTCGAGGGAACTCAACAATGCATCGAGAACTCGACACTTTGGGGAACGAATGCCCACTAGGCCACGCACCGAAAACAGGCCTGCCCCGGAGTGAAACTGATTCAGGCACTCAGGTAGGACGAGAGCACATGTGCGCCAGGCGTACTAGGGAGGTGCAGAATATAGAACCTAACAAAAGTGTGTGGGGTAGCCCAACTGGCTGCCTCACAGATCTCCTGGATGGGAACTCCCGAAAGGAGGGCCCTAGAGGACGCCATGCCTCTAGTAGAAAGAGCCTGTAACAACATTATGTATTACATTAACATTAGCTCAATGATATATAGGGAATTTGAATAATTAATCATGAATATGATTAATATATTGCATATTACAGTTAAATTATCGAAGTTGGAAATAGATCGATTGTACATATGAATGATCAATCACAACGAATTATAATTCCTCATTCATATATCAATGGTCTCTTTCCAAATCGATTATATGTGATAACCTTTAATGGAATTAATTCAGTCATCGAACAATCCGTTTGTCCAGCTAACGGCCGTAAGATTAACTTATCAACTTCTCAACAAGGTTATCCCTTCTTATAAACTCCAAGAAATATTAATCTTCTGGCCATGAACATTAATTTTCCTGTGTTCATAAAATTAAACTACTCAAAGTAGTCAATAATAAAAGCTTTTATAGCTAGGACCAACATTTCATTGACACATGAACACAATGACACATTCATTGACTACATTTAAACATGGGATACATGTATGTACAGTAAACAGTAAACTAATAAGACAAAAGAATAACAAACGGGAGTGAGAGAGAGAGATTGAGTGTGAGAGAGAGAGAGAGAGAGAGAGAGAGAGAGAGATTGAGTGTGAGAGAGAGAGATTGAGAGAGAGAGAGAGAGAGAGAGAGAGAGAGACAAATGAAACTAAAGATCAGGATGAGAGAGATCACCGGGGGTGATCGCAGCATGGCAAAAATCACAGACAAAATGAACCTTGAGAGACACTAAGGAATGAAATCACATTAAAAGCTCCATAAAACTAATACTTGCACAATGGTTCTCTTTGAGTTGCTGAGGAAAGCCGAGTCTTGCGTGTGTGTGTCCTTAAGAGCGGGTGCGTGCTCTCTCATCTCTTCCGGGCGAGTGCGGTCGCGGTAGGTTCAAAAAGTCTCTTTAAAATTGAAGTTGCCGATTACGTTCATTTCAGTGAAGCTGAACGTAGGAAAAGTCCGAAGACGAAAATAAAGAAAGATTAAAGAAAAAGAAGAAACACGGCGTAAAGCTCCCTAAGGAGCCATGGAACCGGAAACCTCTCCCAGGGAAAAAGCTCTCTAAGGAACTTCTTGGGGTCAGTCTTTTTATGGAAAGACTGGGTCACGCCCCCGTCCGAGAATCTGACAATCTAAGTTTAATGTTCAAAGTTTGTGTTGTGTGCGTTACTGTGAGTGTGTGTATGTGATTGTCCTTCCGAATTCATTCGGAGTCACATGTCCTTTCGGTCACATTCCTTTGTTTATTCATTAGAGAAAAACGCTGCGTGGCAAAATCAGTCAATGATTTAATCAAGTCCTAAACACCATTCCTTTGATTTGTCAATCACAGTAAGACAGAGCTGTGTTTGATTAACTAGCTTCCAGTGATTTACTCAAGAAGAAATGAGCTGTGTTAGCAGATCAGGATTTTGCTAATTCCGAACATCTGCCAGATACCCTGCCAATGTCGTTACAAGCCCTAACGGCCAAAGGTGAAGGCAAATTGCGCACCTTGTAGGCCTACTTATGGTTTGTAAAGCCGGGAGCCCCTAATAGGTGATCCAAAACACACTACAGTAGGTCCGACCTCCTCCAAGAAGAGGACCTCTCAAGGTGAATACTCGGAACTCTAACTGGCAGAGCAAGGAACCTCTCATTTTCTGCCGACACATGAGGTGGAGGATGAAATACTTGCAGGACCATGGACCTAGCCATGATAAATTGCACTTAAGGCACATAGCTGGGTCTCGGATGCAGGATGGCCTTAACTTTGCCGGGGGCACACCCCAAGCAAGCCGGCGATAATGCCAGGGCTTGGAGATCTCCCAGTCTCTTTAAAGAAATAGCTAAGAGAAAGGCTATCTTGAACCTGAGGTACTAGGCGAAGCCGACTGGAGGTATTCGAAGGGAGCCAGGGGTAGCCCTTCGAGAACCACCGCCAGGTCCCAGGAAGGAACCCTGGACCTGACTGTCGGTCTCATCCTCCAATACCATGGAGAAATAGTATGACCAGTTGGTGCCTCCCCAAAGGCCCAACATTTAGTGGTGCATGGAACGCCGCAATGGCAGCCACGTACACCCTACGTGTGGATGGGGAGAGATTCGCAGAGAAACGATCTTGAAGAAACTCCAGAACTGAAGTCATTGGGCAGTTAACTGGGCCTCCCTCAAGTTCTCTACACCAAGTGAAAAAACATTCCACTTAAGGCCATATAATCTCCTAGTAGACGGAGCCCTAGAGATAAATATGGTTTCGACCACCCCAGATGATAGACCAGCATCTAGGTACTGAGCCCCCTCAGAGGCCAGAACCACAATTTCCATAGCTTTGGATGAGGATGGAATATAGTGCCCTCCGCCTGAGACAACAGATCCCTCCTCAGAGGAATCTGCCATGGCGGAGCTATCAGGAGTGAAATTAAGTCAGAAACCATACTCGGGCTGGCCAAAACAGGGCTACCAGAAGAAGACTGATGCCCTCCTGACGGACCCTCTCCAGGACTCCCGGGAGCAGAGCGATCGGTGAAAAAGCGTACAGGCGAAGCCTCGGCCAGGCCTGTACCATGGCATCCAACCCCAGTGGGGCTGGATGAGTGAGGGAAAACCAAAGTGGACAGTGGGACGGACGTCCCTCGAGACGCAAACAGATCCACTTCCACTTGTCCAAACCTCTGCCATATCAACTCCACCACCTCTGGATGGAGTCTCCATTCCCCGGGCCTCAGCCCCTGCCTCGACAGGATGTCTGTCCCTGATTCAGAACCTCTGGGACATATATTGCTCCTAAGATAATATTTTCCCTTGGGACCATAAAATGATCTGATGCGCCAATCTGGATAGAGGGCGCGATCTGAGTCTCCTTTGTTGGTTCAGATAAGCTACCACTGAGACGTGGTAACCTTTGATGTCTGTGAGGAAGCTCCTCAGAGCCCTGAACACAGCCAACATCTCTAGGCAATTTATATGCCAAGAATGATGATGGTCCTGCCACAGACCCCTGCCAAAGCGGCCGTCCGAGACCGCGCCCCAGGCAGCGAGGGAAGCGTCTGTCGAAACAGTTTCCCGGCGACATGACGCCCCTAACTCTGGACCTTGGGACAAGAACCAAGGTTTCTTCCATATTAATAGGGAACGAAGGCATCTGGGCGTACCCTTTATTATACGGAACAGATTCCCCTTGGGGAAAAAAACCCTTGGCTTTGAGCCATCATTGAAGGGGCCTCATGTGAAGCAGGCCCAAAGGAATTACGTTGGATGCCGCTGTTATGAGGACCAGCAGTCTTCAAATTGCTTTACAGTGATGGCCTGGCCTAGCTTTATCCTGGACACCATGGCTAGGATGGATTCGATATGAGCGGGAGACATATGTGGGAGAAGAATAGTCTTCTGAGCTGGGTCCAACACCTTTTCTTAGTGTTGTGCCTCAACCCCCGGTTCTGAATGTGGCCAAGGACGACATCTCGATGCCGAACTGCCATTTCCCGAGACTGGGTCAATATGAGCCAGTCGTCGATGTAATTCAGTATACGGATGCCCTGAAGCCTCAGTGGAGCCAGAGCCGCATCCATACACTTTGTGAACGTGCGGGGAGAGAGTGGTAGGCCGAATGGAAGAACCCGATATTGGTATGCTTTAGGGCTGCAGCTATCGATTCTTTTTGTAATCGATTAATCTAGCACTTAATCGATCGATTAATCGAGTAATCGGATAATTTTTTGTGTGTATTTTTAAACAACCAAAACAAATAATGCATAACGAAAATGACGTGGCTGTAAAATGATCAAGCATTTGGCTTTCTCAAAAAAAAAAAAAAAAATGGTATTTATCCAACATTTGGCTCCAAAACTAAGCCTATTTATTGCAATTTAGTATTACCCATTTAGTATAAGTGCCAACAATGTTCTATGCTCAATTACTTTGGTAGTCGATTAAAATGTCTTCCCCAAACGTACGAGTGGATTTGGAGAAGCAGGCTGGGGAATTTCATTTTTTGTTGTTGTCTGTAACTATTTGGTAGACGTGAACAAGGTCTCGCAAAGACTGCATTACAATATTTGTTCCTCCATCATGTCGCGGTGTATACAGTGAAGGCATACTGAAATTATTGTTGCGTGGCTACATAAAAGTTTAAGCATATGTGATGCATTGCCGCAATTGATCTGACTGGGGCGTGAGAGACAAGGGTGCATGCGTGTGTGTGTGTGTGTGTGTGTGTGTGTGTGTGTGTGTGTGTGTGTGTGTGTGTGTGTGTGTGTGTGTGTGTGTGAGTGAGTGAAGGGGTTCACACACCAAACGCAAATTTAATTATTTACGCGAGTAGATTACATACAAAGTCAATGCAAAGACGCAAATAGACGCATCATTCGCGCCGTCCCCAAAGCACGTTGAAAAATTTGAACTCGAGCGAATGTTCAAGCAGACGTGATAGGCGCGTATTTAACGCTCTATTTGCGTTCGGTGTGAACACACCATTAGTTTACCTTGTTTCAGCGACGCTTGTGAAACAGCATGGAGTGGATGCGGTTCCGATGCTGAACCATTGAAGTCGTAGCTGTTGTGTTGTGGTATGCCATGTCTACTTTGCAGTAGACACATTGCACCTTGTTCTCTTCCTTTTTAAGTATGTAATGATCCCAAACTTTAGACATTCTCTGCCGTTTATGGACATCTTTACTCTCCGCCATCGCGCCAAATAAATTCAAAATGTATCACGCGCTATAGTATAGATCCGCGTATAGTGCGCGTCATAGGAATTTAACGAGGCTTCGAGGCAGAGTTTTTGCCTCGAGGAATTTTTGTAATCGAGTAACTCGAGTAACTCGAGGAATCGTTTCAGCCCTAGTATGCTTCGCCCCCGAAAGCAACCTCAGGAACCTCCTGTGACATGGAAGGATGGAGACATGAAATAAGCGTCTTTTAGATCCATCGTGACAAACCAGTCCTCGGATCTGATTTGGTTCACGATAATGGGAATAGTAAGCATTTTTAACCTGAATCTCCTCAAAGAACGATTCAAAATCCCTAGATCTGAAATTGGCCTCAGTCCGCCATCCTTCTTTGGAACTATAAAGTACCGGCTGTAAAACCCGGACTCCCTGTCTGGCAGGGGAACACATTCTATGGCCCCTTAATTCCAATAGAGTCTGTACCTCTTGTTCCATAACCCGAGCCTGTTCTGAAACCACTGCAGTCGGTACCACCCCAGCAAACTAGGGAGGTCGGTGACCGAACTGCAATCTGTACCCATATTTTATAATATTTTATAATATACAGGACCCATATAGATATATATTCGGAAGGCATTGCCATTCTTCTACAAAATCTACTAAGGGAACCAGCCCCTCGAGACTGGCCTCGGGTGTTTTTCGAGCACTATTCTCGACTTCCTTAAGCGGAGGACCGGCAGGAAAAAAAAGTCGATACAGTTTTTGTGACCATAGTCGGTGCCCTGTTGCAAGCTTTTGGGGCGAACGCCACGGTGTGCGTTCGCTGGAAATCGATGTGGCCCGAAGCGTCAAAGACGGCAGGACAACATCAAGGGGGGGTGGAGCCTCTCGAGCCTGGCTTCGGGTAATAATCGGGATTCGTTCCCGACCGAAAACGATTCTCGATGGGCGAACGCAAAAGCTGCCTGGCCGCAAGCCTGTGGGGCGGACAGTGCAGCCTGCGTTCGCTGGAAACCGATGTGTCCCGAAACGTTTTTAACGGCGGAAGAGCAACATCGATTTCCTGCACCATATAAGCCCAGCCAACCAGTGCAGAGGTGTCCCTGCACGGTTTGTTGGGCAGCGCCGGGGCTAAAAGCGAAGATGCCAGATCAGGAGAAAGATAACTCATTCTTTTTAAAGTCTCCTCCATCTGCGGCATCTTGCCATAACCCGACTCTCTTGCACCCATCACATTCGAATAAACATATAATGAATGTGGTGAGATACGTAAAGAGTGGGGTTTCTCCCAGGATCTACACATATATATATATATATTTTTTATAAAGATCTGTGAAAAACAGTAAGCCCCGGCTCTGAGTTTGTGAACTGTGCTGCAGGAATCTCTCGTCTAGTTCATTTTGACGGGGATCATCCTGCTTATTTTGTGGCCAGCTGATTTATTTATATATATTTATTTATTTATTTATTTATACTGATCACAACCTCCACGAGCTCTACATAAGCAGAAACATAAGCCGGCGAGTGTGACTCATGTTGCTCGTTCCCGATGCTGAGCACATCTACTACCTTAAACAGATAGCTCGAGCACTGGGCACTCGTCACGGGCAGAAGAAGCCGCATCGCGGGCTTCTGCGTCGTGAACGAGTGTCATAGAATCTGCGGATGATGAGAGAAAAGGTGCCTCAGCAGTCTCGTTCTCATCCGCGAGATCCTTTTGCGATCTCCGCGATCTAAGCCGTCGCGCCGCCTCAACGGACGCGAGACCCAAATCGCGGGGATCGCGAGCCTGGCCATCATCAGTGAAATAATATACCCAAGGGGGAGCGCAGCACTCTAATAGGAAGTGATTCACAGTATCACAGGCAGCCCTCTCGAGGCGCTGACTGTGCGTGCTGCGCCCCTAAACAATACACACACACACACAGCAGATGCGTGTCCCCACCCGTGGCATATAATCTTGGGCAGGGGTGCACACACTTAGTGTATTGTTCACTCGCCATAATATAGAGCTTAGCACAGACAAACAACATCAAATAAGACAGACAGTTTCACAGAGAGCGCTTGCTGAAGAGCGAAAGCTGGCATTCTATACGTCAGCGTCACCTTTATACTTCCAGTTATGCCGTCACATGTTACGTCATGACGCAACATCAATCAGGATTGGATTAGTTTCATTCTTACTTCAGAGGCGCACGCTAAGGGAGCGTCCCCAAAGTGTCGAGTTCTCGATGCATTGTTGAGTTCCCTCGAAAGGGAACTGGTTTAAGGAGCTGGACTGTTGAAATGTGAACTCGATCCTTTTTACTTTTTGAACATGCGAACATACTTTTTTACATGCGAACCATGCCCCGTTCCGAACTAAACTGCCAGTGTGAAAGCCCCCTTAAATTTGACAGAGTGTGTCTGCTTTCCGGACAATGTTAGGAAGACTGTCCCAAAGTTTAGGGGCTAAATAGGAAAAGGATCTACCGCCAGCAGTCGATTTTGATATTCTAGGTATTATTAACTTATTAACCCTTTAAGATGTTTTGTGAATAAATCCCCAGGCAATGAGGGTATAAGGTGAGTGCTCATGTGTGTGTCTTGATGGCGTGATAATCAGTGGCAGGTGTGGTGATGGCTGAGTGAGTGCAGGTGGGAAGCAGGAGGGATGCTGGGAAATGTGACTGGGCTGGTGACTAAGGATTGTGACTAGAGATCGTGATACCTAGCAAATCTCTGAACACAGTGAGTGCTTTTTAGAGCTCTACAGCTTAATTTGTGTTGCTTTTGTTATTTGTTTAATAACAATGATAAAACAAATATCTGGTGTCTAGTATCTGTAAAACCGCATTTTTCCATCTTAAAAATATATCTAAATTACGTCATATGCTCTCACTGACAAATGCGGAACAATTAGTTCATGCTTTCATGACCTCAAGGCTAGATTATTGTAATGCTCTACTGGGTGGTTGCCCTGCACGCTTATTAAACAAACTACAGCTAGTTCAAAATGCAGCCGCTAGAGTTCTTACCAGAACCAGGAAGTATGACCATATTAGCCCGGTTCTGTCAACACTGCATTGGCTGCCTATTGAACATCGTATAAATTTTAAAATATTGCTGATTACTTACAAAGCACTAAATGGTTTAGCTCCCCAGTACTTGAGCGAGCTCTTAACGCATTATAGTCCTTCACGTCTATTGCGATCTCAAAATTCTGGCCAGTTGATAATACCTAGAATATCAAAAAATTATTTCCCATCTGTCTTTCTGCTGTTATCTCGGACGCTAGTCCCGAGGTAAATAGCGTTCGTCAGCTCCAGTTTGTATCCAGCCTCTCACGAAGACTTCAGATGCCCCAACACTGTGGAGAGACGACTAAACGCCGGTGGACTGACGACTAAACGCCTGTGGAGAGACGACTCGACGCCTGTGAAGAGACGACTAAACACCGGCGATATGTTATGCCTAAATTTATACATGATTAACTAACTGTATTTTTCTTCGTACATTTCTGAATTGCACTTTCTGTAAAGCTGCTTTGAGACAATGTGTATTGTGAAAAGCGCTATACAAATAAACTTGAATTGAATTGAATTGAATCAAAATCGAATGCTGGCGGTAGATCCTTTTCCTATTTAGCACCAAAACTTTGGAACAATCTTCCAACACGGTCCGGAAGCAGATACAGTCTGTCAGTTTAAATCTAGACTAAAAACACATCTCTTTGGCTTAGCATACACATTAAACATTATAGATTTCTATAATTCAATGTTAGGCTGCATAGATTAGATCAGCCGGAACCGGGAACACTTCCCATAATTCCTGATGTACTTTGTACATCATAAGAAGGATGGCGTCTACGCTAATATTAGTCTCTCTGTTTATCCCGAGGTTTACCGCAGTCCGCCGGATCCAGGGCATATCCAGATCTGATGAAGGACCATCACATGGACACGACGACACGCATTATCAGGGCTGTGAAGGCCCATGGACACCTCACCACACTCATCTCCTCACCGGCCGGATGACCCAACCCAACCAGATGAACTGGATAATATCGTGAAAGTTCTGATCCCATCTGACTCCTGACATTATGCTGCCTAACTCATAATCATACACTGTTCATTCGTTGGCCAAAGGAGGACTCGCCCCCCGACTGAGCCTGGGTTCTCCCAAGGTTTTTTTCTCCATTCTGTCACCTGATGGAGTTTTGGTTCCTTGCCACTGTTGCCTTCGCCTTTTGGCTTGCTTAGTTGGGGACATTTAATTTTCAATTCAACAATACTACTACAACATTGTTTTCCTGTTATCTCTGTAAAGCTGCTTTGAAAAATTTGTATTGTAAAAAGCGCTATATAAATAAAGGTGACTTGACTTGACTTGACAGATAGGTGTATATAGGCTATATACTTTTGTCTTTAAATGCAAAACAGCACCAACTACTATTGAAGAGTTCTGATTAAGCTTTAGCCTTGATTGTCTCACTGGCCAGTGTTTTTGAGATTTTGTTCCAAAACCAATGTTCAGGAAAGCGTATACCATTATGATGATAATACAAATAATGAAAATAGGAGAAAATATATAAACAATAGATATGTTTTTTAAAAAATATATAATTAAAAGGAATCAGATCAGTTTCATCTCTGTCAGACGGCAATAAGATATCAGCATATTTCCTAATAATCCATTCCTGGACTCCCGGAGTCATAAAAATGTAAATGAGAATGAAAAGGGGTATAAACAGCCAGATGATCTCGCACGAGGGTGGGTGATCTACTATGTCAATATGTCAACCTGCCATCTGGCCTTGATCACAGTACCTCAGTAAGATTTAACCGTTGCTTCTTTGAAGCTGCTGTTATGAAACAGATAATCTCATGCTCTGTACAGGTACAGGACAAATAAAAGAAAATATCTGGGGCACATTCTAATAATTTATTTCGTTTAAATGTTTACTAGTCCCATTTGCATTCACCCTATGCAAAGATCAGCACTGCATCGCGTCTAAATGGTTTAGCTTATTCAAGGATCATGTCTTGCCAAAACATTACGCTCTACTTCACGCAGAATAGTCAGGAAGATTATACAAAGACACATTGTTCGACCCATCAGGCCCTCAGTGCCAGTCAATGGCATCTTTTGTCAAATGGACAATCCAAAGATGAAAGAAAGCTTTAAAAAAAATCTGCATAAATATGACTTAAAATGTAAGCATGATTTTCATAAAGTTCATATCACTTAGTGTCCCCTGGGCAGGTCTCACTGGAACATTTCTGAATTTATATATATTCAGTACATATTATGTAATACAGTAGTCAGCATTTGTGGATGAACAAGTGGATCAAAACCTTTCATCAAAGTTATACATGAATTTTGAAGAATACCTGTTCAATTAACTTTTTTTTATCCATTTCAAATGTATCCACATTACACATGAGCTAGGTATGATAGGTATACATACACACATTTAAAATGCAAGGTTAGATGAATATCTGATAATATCTGACACTGCGTATGATTTTGCATGGTGCTCCATTGGTCTTAAACATTAGTCTTACTTTTCCCAGGGAAACTTTTTATGACAGACCTGACAGCGTGATCAGTCTTGTATAATGCTGAAAGCTCAGGGGTTTATTTTGCAGTTATGCCCAGCTGACTGTACATTATTCTGCTCTTTACATGACCAGTTTATCAATTAAGTAAATAAATGGAAATGAAATATTGGTTTGGTTTAAAATGATTTATATGAAAAGATCGCTACGAGCGACATAAAACTTGCACAACATGAAGGATTGGTTGCCATTGTTGTTTACAATGTGAAATATAGCAGCCATTATACAAAAAAATTTTTGTCATTTAGATTGCAGAGACAAACCAATTAGAATTGTGTATTCCAGAAAATTACATGTATTAAATATTATTATTTATTTTATTGTTGTCATTGTTTAAAATCCTTTTCCTGGTTTCCTTTATTAAGATGCCCAAACCATATTTCCAGGTATCCAGGGTAACAGGATCTGTTAATTAACCAATCACTGCAGCTGTGTGCTAAGGGGTCCTGTTTTATCAGCCTGGTCTCATTGTTAATATGTGTAACTTTCAAAGACACAATAAATACTTCTTTGTACGTTCTGTTATGCTGAAACGTACAATATGGATGTATTGGTAACAGTTAAACATAGCATTATTATGTTTTTACAGATACAAAACTTAAAATATTTACAAATCTTTCATATAGTTTGTTTCAAATCTTCTAGAAAGTTTCAAATCTTTGTATAATTTCCCTTTTACCGTTTTATAGATAAATGTAAAATCCCTTAACCCTACCCTAAACAACCCATTTTATACAGAATATAAAAAGAATCAAACGTAATGGACAGAGATGTGTAGGAAAATGACAATTATTGTAAGAATCTAGCATTAAAATATATTTTGAGCAACGAATCCTACTCCTACCCCTTGTCACGTATTTTCAGTTTAGTTCATTTTTTGTCTCATCTGTATTCGTTCTTGCCATGGTGTCTGATTAGTCCATCTGTTCCTGTTCAGTGTCCTCATTTACCATTTGTATACTCCCTTTCCTTTGCAGTCCCTTGTTCAATATGTAAAGACACCCTCACTTTCATCGTGTGCTTTCCGCAACCACCACAACTTTACACCCCTTAAACTACCCATAACCTTTTCTTAAAACACGTAGAGTTAAGACGAAAAATATAAAAGACAGACAAGTGTAATCTCAATAATGTATTTATTGCGGAATTGTCAAAAGCGCCACCAAAAGTAGTTCAAATGATGATGTGTTCCAGTCACAGTCCTCTCTGGATTAAACAATAGTTGTGTATGAGGTACAGAGCAGAATTTAAGTTATTAATCCACGAAAATGCATTTCCCAATTTCAAATGTAAGCTACATCGACTGAAACACGGCATGTTGCAATCTGTGACAAAGCAGGCGAGAGCCAATGAGCATTTGATATTACTGCCATAAAACGTGTAAAACATGAGTATACTGCATTTAATTAATGCGACTAAAAACATTTGAAAACAATAGAATCAAAACATTAATGCCACGATTTTAATATTCATAAATAGGAATACGTACAAATTTGTATGTCGGTAAAGTTCATGCGTAAATAATTTACGTTTTAGTGCTGTCAATCCGTAAATATTTTAAGTTTTAGTCATGTCAATACGTACTTTTTATTTTTTATGATTCAGTGTATAAAAAAGTAAGTATGTTTGTGTGGTAGAACTACACACGTATTATTAAGATTATTTTTATCATGCCAATAAAAGTACTGCCTGCTTTCTTCAGGTCGATGTATTAAAATTTGGCAAAAGAAATGGACAAATGTTTACTTTCATGAGCTGTCACATATTTGCGAGCTTGCAGCAGGAATCTCTTAAGTGAGAACGAGAAGTTAAAAGTTTACAGGCTTGAGGCTTCCGTACGAAAGGCAATTTATTTTTAACTGACTCGTAATGTGTGCAATGGCGTACGACCTCCAGAGTGTCCGAACTCGCCGCACTGCACCACTGCATTCGATGCATCCTCAATATCAAGAACACATCTGGGTACTTTCATGTGTCCTCTGTACTTGCATTCTTGATCTTTGGAATTGATGTTGTTGATCTGTTGATGATGACGCAGTACGAGATACCAAGGAAGCAAGATTACTTAATGCATTAAGAGTCTCATTTTGAAGGTTGCGTGCACGGGAGGTTGCATTTATCGGCCTATGCGTCATAAAGGGTGTCTTATTTCAGAACAGTAACCATTATAAAATTGACCAAATGATTTAATGACTTTGGAATGTAGTGGTCAGTTTTCTGAAATTAAGCATCCTCAATGACATATGCAGTTGATAAATGTATCCTCCGGAGGACGCAGCCTTTGAAATGAGACATAGGATGCTACTCAATACTCAAATTGATTCTTCCTCGCTCCTCCGTCCTCCAGGCCGTGACCTGGAAAACGATCATACTCAGCCATCTTGAAGGACATATCAATTCTCTAAATGCACCTCCAGGAGGCGAGGAATGTAGAGCGCCATGAGCGAGGATACACAGATGTTTCTTTCCCTCGCCTCCTAAGGGGGTGGAGCTAAGATGCGAGGAATGGAAGAGAGGAAAGGAAATGAGGATACACAAATAAGAAATGAGAAGTTTATTGATTTGATATGCGTATTGTGCGTTAAGTCCTAAAGTAACAGCAGCCTAATAAATTCCATAATAGATCCGTAATAGAGACATATGGTACAGTATCAGTGTAACAGTCCTTCAATCATAGTGCTTAGTAAAACGATGCCATTAAACATATATTTAAAATATACCATCTTTATATTGTTTCTACATTATTTTGGAAATGTATGTATATATGTTATTATGTTATATTGACCAAACTCTTTTCAGTTGCTGATTTTAAACTGCTGGCCTCTTGCTCTAATCTCCATATGCCTAAGACCTAATGTCTGTAAATACTTATGGGTACTGTATCAGTCAATTGTGCTCAGATCTGAGGCACTCTAAAGAAAATCTGAGCTGGTCTTGCAGTGCACCAGATACTTAAAATCAATGTGTACTTGTGTAATGTGAACCAGCAAAGCTCTAAGACTCCATATGCCTATTAAACCTGGAAAATAATGGCAACTGTGGCGTAGGGAATGCTGATGATTGAAAAGCAGAACAGACTCTCAGCCAAAGCAGATTTTATTTATTACCTTGACTGAAACATTAATTTATGTTATTTTGAGAATGTGAAAGGTGTGCGACAGAAGAAACTGATTTCATAACGCATAGATCAAAACAATATGAACTAATAATGTACCTCTACCTTTTGGATTATTGGACCATTACAGGTCTGGGATGGGAATTGTTGATCTATACTATAGATTAAATCCTTTCCATGGTGTGGCTTAGAATCTCTGCAGCCATAGTTACGAAGAAATGGATCTTCAACAGTAAGCAGCACGAAGGTAGTTGGGGTCATTTGAGTAAAATTGAAATGTTCTGCCGAAAGGATCATTCTATTTGAGAAAGATGGGGAGAGGATTTAAAAATATAATGGGTAGTGTGAAGAATCCTGAGGTTGAAACCTCTGCAGAAGGTGCTACATACAATTATCGGCCCTAAAAATAAATGTGCGTCTTGTAAGTTGAAACAAACTTTAGTTTTTGAAAATGGAAAAATCATGAATTAAGCTCTCTGTTTCTCAAAGTCATGTAAATACAATTTAATCTACAAATTTTGGCTTTAGTATTAAACTTACTGGATATGTCTTAATTGCTATGCTTATATTGAGTCTTGGGCAGTAAAATTCTTAGATAGGAAAGCAGTAAAGATTATCTTGTAGTGAGTGTATTTTTTAACCTGTTAGCCTGCAACCCCGCTTTTGAAAAAAAAAACCAGAAATGGCATACCCAAACTAAAACAGATACAGTTCATGTACCCTTTGCACTTAAAGCAAATATTTGGTCTCATCTGAAAGCAGACAATTGGCAGTTTATTGTAATGTCAGAATTAATGATAACACTTTCTATGAAGACCATGCTTATAATGAATTATAGCAATTAATTAATTATAGAATAATTGAATAAATTATATTGTGCACTTCTGATGCCACTGCCACACAGAAAGAATAAAATGACCAAGCAGAGGACAGACACAAAATGTGTGGGGATATTCATTTGATTGTAGTTTAAATTATAATTATACCACGGGCTGTTTAAATACTCGATTCTGATTGGCTGGAAGGTGTGCAGTAAAACCGTTTAATGCACAGGTAGTTCCAGTCAGTTAATTACAGTTCGGAATTAATCTGCCACTATAAACATTGGTAACCATAGTAACACAGTTCCACTTGCAAACAGCGTGAGATACACCGTTTAATTTATTTAGGTAGGGTAAATGGATGATTTTTGCATATCGTTTAATTTGTATGGTGAATATGGCAATTTTGAGAAATGGGCCCAGGCAAAAGATGAAATAGAACATTTAGAGACTTGGAGAAGACGTTGAATGACAAATAGCGGCACAAATAATTAACACCGACAGAGCTAGATAAGATCGACGACAAAGATGAGGTCAATACGAAAAAGACAACTAAATGGGCAGTTAACACTTTCAGTGACTTTTTGCGCCAAAGACAGAACAACTGTGATTTGGGACCTCTGCTTCTCTTTAAAATGAGACATTGCGGGAGTTTTATGCCTCTGTTCAGTCTAACGTTAACATTACCGCTGGACGCGAATACAGTGTTGCAAGTTTGATGTCTCAGAGCAGGTAACCGTCACGTTACAAAATATACAAGATTGCCTTGTCACTGTCAGTGTTGCCTGTCATTCATACATAATTTTAATAAATCCATTAAAGAATCATTAAGTTAGCTATATGCTTAAGCAACGAGGGGACTGTAACTTAGACTTTAAAGAAGAGACGCACACAGGCAACTCGCACATTCATCCCCCCCCCCCCCCCCCCTCCTCTCTCTCTCTCTCTCTCTCTCTCTCTCTCTCTGTTCTTTCTCTTTCAGTTCTCTGTCTCTCTCTCTCTCTCTCTTTTAATAATGAATTTAAATAAATGTGATAATTCATTCAAATAAAAGCAATCCTATGGCTCTACTTTATTTAAAGTGGACGAAGAGCTAGAACAAACGAGCCGTAACTAAAGAAAATAACCGTCATTTTTACATGTCTGTTAAAAAATTACACTGTAAACATCAGTTACAGCTTTAACTTCTTTTTAACTTGGCAAATAACCGAGGTATAAGTGGGATAATCCACGGCTAGCCAATATAAAAGGATTTTAATGCACGATGTAGAGGCAACCACCCTCTGGTTCTTCGCCTCTACGTCGTGCATTAAAATCCTTTAATGCATGGCTAGCCGTGGATTATCCCTTACATAATTGCATTGCTCTGATCAAACGCTATAGGGTTAGAACCGGTGAATGCAGTTTACAGGTTTCATAAAAAGAGAATTATGTGAGCGGCAGTGAGCCTAATCAGTTGCAGTAGGAATACTATCATGTTTGCAGACCAAATAGCTTGACAAGTGAAATAAAACGTCATCATGTTTTAAAAACGAGCAGTTTGATTAAGTAGTGGAATGAATAATGGATGATGGGCACAGAATGGTATGAAAACTTTGATGACGGGAAAAATTGTCGACGCTATTCTCTTAATGAGTAATGGGTGTGTTTTGGGCGTAATTTGCAATAAACCAATCAGAATCTCATCTCCAATTCCCTTTAAAAGCCAGTTGCGTTTAGCCTGGTTCTAACAGACTCTCGTACATTTAATTTGTACAGAGAGTCTGGCCTCTCTCCATTGACAAGCGTTAACTTCCTTGAAGGCGGGTACTCTGTTGAAGTTTAAAACTATTGGATCTGCCCAGAGCCACTCTGGATCTGCCATGACCAATCGCTAACGTTTGGCCGTGACGTATGACGACTCAAACTAGCGCACAACCTCAACGTCTGTTCACTGATTGGACCGGTAAAAAATTTATCGGAGAAAACCCGAGAATGCAGCACAATCCCAGACGTAGTACTGAAGGAAAATGAAAATTGAGCGGAAGTATGTAGCAGGGCAGAGCTAGGCTAAATATTCCGAAATATTCTCCACAATAGAGCGAATTGTATCCCGTGTCTCCATATCCGCAGTCGTTTTCGATTTCCCTAACCTAAAATACAAATTTTAACTCGGCACTTAGCGTCTACATCACGGCTCTCAGCCCGCCCTCTGTTCGTTGATTGGCCGGCTGTTTTCAGGCCGGAGGAAAACTGAGTACAGAAGCGAACGTCTCGGGTTATGACTATAACCCTTGTTCCCTGAGAAGGGAACGAGACAATGCATCGAGAATCGACACTTTGGGGACGCTCCCTTAGCATGCGCCTCTGAAGTAAAAATAAAACTAATCCAATCCTGATTGGTGTTGCGTCGTGACGTAACATGTGACGGCATAACCGGAAGCATAAAGGTGACGCTGACGCATAGAATGCCAGCCTCGCGATGAAGCAAGACGCTCTAAGGCAGGTGTGCCCAACCCTGCTCCTGGCGATCGACTGTCCTGCACAGTTCATCTCCAACCCTAATCAAACACACCTGAAGGTCTTCAATTAAGGTCTTAACAACCAATTAAGGTCTTCAGGATTACTTGAAAATTAATGGCAGGTGTGTTTGATCAGGGTTAGAGATAAACTGTGCAGGACAGTCGATCGCCAGGAGCAGGGTTGGGCACACCTGCTCTAAGGCCTCGAGGGGCGTGGCAGAGCGATGCATTGTCTCGTTCCCTTCTCAGGGAACAAGGGTTATAGTCATAACCCGAGACGTTCCCTATCGAGGGAACTCAACAATGCATCGAGAATCGACACTTTGGGGAACGAATGCCCACTAGGCCACGCACCGAAACCAGGCCTGCCCCGGAGTGAAACTGTTTCAGGCACTCAGCTAGGACGAGAGCACATGTGCGCCAGGCGTACTAGGGAGGTGCAGAATATAGAACCTAACAAAAGTGTGTGGGTAGCCCAACTGGCTGCCTCACAGATCTCCTGGATGGGAACTCCCGAAAGGAGGGCCCTAGAGGACACCATGCCTCTAGTAGAAAGAGCCCTAATGGCCAAAGGTGAAGGCAAATTGCGCACCTTGTAGGCCTACTTATGGTTTGTAAAGCCGGGAGCCCCTAATAGGTGATCCAAAACACACTACAGTAGGTCCGACCTCCTCCAAGAAGAGGACCTCTCAAGGTAAATACTCGGAACTCTGACTGGCAGAGCAAGGAACCTCTCCTTTTCTGCCAACACATGAGGTGGAGGATGAAATACTTGCAGGACCATGGACCTAGCCATGATAAATTGCACTTAACCCTTAGGGGTCTGAGCTGTTTTGGGGCTCTTTCGGTGTTTTGATATGCCCTGACATTTGTGCTTATTTCAGCTACTTAAAACATACCATTTGCCAACATATAAATTTGCTGTATTCAGCACAAACTCTGCTACAATAATATGTGAGCAAAATGGATGTACATGTTTGCATTTTATAGAAAAAAAATAATATGTGTGGTTAGTACGTTTTGGGAAAAAAAATTTCACCGCAATAAGGCCATTTAAAGGTGCTATATGGAATTTTTCTACTAAAATGAATTCTTTTTTTATTGCCTGTGTGTGAAGGGATTGTAATCACACATTACAATGATCCACTTGTCGAGTTTTGCTATTACTTCTGAAGGCCAATATTTATATTTATATGTGAAGTCTCCGGGTCGGATTTGCCGCTGTAGCGAATCTACATAATAATAATATACATAAATGTATTTAAGGGGGCCGGAAGGCCAATTTAGCTCAAAGGGAATGATTCATCGATTTGCAATGAATCATTGACCGAATCACTATGGAACCGAGCAAATGACTCGTTTAGAGTTAATTTGAACGGGCCGTAATTTTAACCTTGGCAACAGATATAAATATCCAATCTATAGTGAAACACTATGTATTAGCAAGGTAACTAGATCGACAGTACAAGACATTAAATATGTAAGCACAACACAAGGTATATCTTTTCAAATATAGACGACTTTATTAACTATTCTAAACACATAAAACTAAGGTCTAAACAATCACACACACACATTCATACAAGGCGCAAAGGAAGAGAGAGAAAGAGTGAGTTTTCAGAGTGAGATGCACTTTGTAAGACATAAACCTGAACAAACCACCAAGCATTAATTTAAACCTTCGTTTCTTAGACAGGTTATTACATGTACATTAAAAAGCACCAGGTCAGTTACAGTCTGGAGTACTTGCTTGTCTTTGCGTTGCTTAGGCCAGGGAATTCCCTATTTGAGGTGCTTCGTCAAAGGGGTTTCCCGGCTGCGTGGCTGGTTGTCTTTGGAGTGCCTGGCTGGAGTTTCTGAACCGCCGGTCACGTGATGTGTTGGCGGATGGATGAACAAGAGTCTTTACAGTTCGAAGTGCGTTGCAGGAGAGACGTGTAAACGAACTTTACAGCAAAACTTAACTTAGAACGAGACTTTTAACGAGAAAATAAAATAAAGGAAGAAAGGAAAGTAAGAGATGAGATGGCTTGAATGAAGCTGTTTAAACTCCGATCTTGATGGGTTTGTCTGCTGGTCTAATTTAACTTGGTCTGGTCGATGTAAAAGCGTACGAACATGAACACTCTCTTGCTGTTTGATCATAGAGAGAGGCACAAACTTAATTTAACACAGAACCGACTCAAAACCGAACTGAACCGAGCCGAAACTGAACTGCTCTCTGAACCGAACTGAACTGAAACGTTCTGCTTTGTTCGGGTCTTTAACTTAAAGTTAGTCCAACCTCTTTTGGAGAATTCTGACCAATGAGACAATGGCATCATTCTAGGAGGTGGACTAGTTCCTACTTATCATAAATCATCTGGGATCTGCTTGTTTTCCGGCACTAAGCAGAGAGAACAAGAGATCACAGTTTAAACATTATAGATTATTATAATCATACAAAGCATTTTACACAGATTTCACTCAAGCCATCTTAAGAATTAAGAATATATGATCTTACTGATATCAAACAAGACACACTTTCATTCATCCATCTAAAGTAACAACATTTGCATGACTTGTATGCTATCTAGTATAATAGACACCTACATAGCTAGAATATAGGATTAGGTAGTGGAACAATGTTTGATTATGAGTCCACTGAGCATTGTTCTGTTTGAGTTGTTCTCTGCAGAATGTGCAGAATTAATGTGGTTTGATATGTAAAGTGTGTTGGTGTGTAAAGTTTCTGGGGTTTAAGAAAGACATTCCAATCTGAGGTCACGGCAAGGTCCCTGCTGAAGTCTGTTCTGTTCATCTTCTCATGGGACCTTGTTCCTTAAGAAAGACGGGGTCTGTTAGTGCAGGGTCAGATGACCTCTTTGCTAGGGCCCTGAGCAGTTCTATTTCTGAACAGATCTGTCTTTCAAAATTATAGAACATTGGCAACGTTCTTCCTTTAGTTAAACAATAAAAGTCTCTCCGGTTGCTTGTTCTCTGGGTCTGGTGATTTGATTCAGGAATGTGAAGACTCTTTGTGTGATTATGTATGAACAGTTCACCTAAAAGCTTCAAGTGGGTTTGGTTCATTCTCATTGTTGCTACATATCCCCCCTTCGTTTGACGATGTGTTGAGAAGAAGACATCGGTGAACGCTGGAGAAATGGGTAGAGGAAGCAAACACACGCAGCAAACAACAAGACAACACCTCCATGACTGGTCACTTTACTGGTGCAGGGCATTAGATTATCTAGGCCTAAACAGGTTCACTCTCTCAATATAGTCAATCATGTGGAAAAAGTTTAGTTCGATTTTAGGACCGTTATTCTAGTTTGTTTTAAAACGGTGATTGATCAACTTTGTGACTAAATTTGATTTGTTTGTTTTATTCTCTTCTAAATTGTTCTAGGTTTAGACCAATTTACCTTTCAAATTTTGATTCGAATGATGCAGAGAGTTCTCTAGGCTAACATTCGTTTTAAGGTGACTTGCAAACATCAGGCGTGGTGCGTCAATCCTTATATGGTAACCTTGACCCTTATGGGGTAACAGGGATTTTACCTAATAAAAGAAGAAGAAAGGGAAGAGGTAAAACAAAACAAAGCAGTTGAGTGACTCCTGTATGGCTACTGTTGTGCAGTGTCAGGTGTCACAATGTAATGAGAGGGTTACACTTGTTGGGTGTATTGCTACATGTTTCCTATGGCAAGGATAGCTAAGTCAGTGTTGCGATTTCAGTGTCTACCTGTGGGAAGAACATGTTTGTTGAATGTTTTTCATGGTAGCTGTGTTTAACTTGTGTATGTTAGTGGTACAGTGTAGGGTAGTGCATGTACTGCATGTATACTGTATGTATGTCAGATCTGTCTCAGTCTGTTTTGCTCCCCCCTTTTGCTTGATGGTTAAGCTTTGATGGGCTTGTTGCATCTTTGCCTTGGAAAGGGATCTTCTGTGATCTGCTGGGGGTCAGTCCAGTAAGGCAGGAAGTTCTCTGGCAGACATTGGGAGATGGTTTGGCATGGATGCGTGAAGCTGTAGTGCAAAACGTGGTCTCCTTTGTTGCATTCCTCTTGTGATGCCTTCTGGTTGTGACAGACTTTCTGACCTTCTGGGCTTACTGTCGTTGCTGTAGCACACACATCGTTCTTGAGTTTGGAGCTTGTGGTGTGATGGGTAACCAGGATGGTGTTTTCTGGTACCTCGGGGTGTTTGTCAGTGGTTGACTGTGAGAGACCACTTTGTTCTGGGTTGTTGTGGAACAGGTGGTCGTCGCAGGAAGGTGTACAAGTTGATCACTGGTCTTCTGTGTTCAGCTTGTCTTTGATGAGCAGTTGCCTCAGTAGTTGCTCCATGTCTTCTGAGGGGAGACTGTCGTGTTCTTGGGCACACTCAGTGTGGTGTTTGGCTGAGTGGTGCGGAGGTGGGTGTCGTTGTCGCTTACCCACATAGAATGCTTTTGGATGCACTCGTTGATTCCATTTGTTTCCTTCTGGTGGGTCCCATGACTTTTCCATGTGGTTGGAGTGGTAGAAGTCATCGGCATGGGAGTCACGTTCTCTGTGCTCCTTACGAAGGACTGTGGTGTTGTCATGCCACTGGGTGTCTTCCAGTGCAAGGCTTGTGTCTTGGCTGAAGGAGTTTGAAACTGTGGATGTTTTCAAACCTTTCTTGGAGGACATCTTTTGTTTGATGTAGGCCTTGTGTGTCAGGTCACGTAGCTGCTGAATTGTCATTGTGCCTGGGCAGGCCATGATGCCAAGATGATGACTCAAACCAGGGTGCAGGTTTCTCAGGTAGAGGGTTTTGAAGTTCACATCCTCTTCAAGTTCAGGTTTGTTATGTCCACCTAAATAGGCTTGTCGAAAGCGGCCATAATAGGCTTGCGGAGTCTCTTGTCGACATTGTTTGGTTTCCAAGGCGATTAACACACCGTGTTCTGACTCTGGACCTGTGAATTCTTTAATCAGTGTCTCACGTAGTAGCTGGTAGTTTGACATGACATTAGCAGGTTGTCGGTCTAGGAAGCTTCGTACCTCTGGACTGGATGTGGATCTGAGGAGGTATAACCTGTCTCTGTCAGTCATATGGGGTCTCACCTCGAGGTGGAAGTCGATATCTCGGAGGTAGGCCTGGATGTCGGGACCCTCTGTGGAGTTCGGGTTGAACTGAGTGATATTCTTAACCAGCTGGTTGAGATCTTTGAAGGTCATCCCCTGTGCAGCTTTGGAGTCTGCCTGGATGAGCTCTCTTCGTTTGTTGGCAGTGAACAGTTCTGTGGTGAAGGCCGGTGACGTTTTGGGTTGTGGCCATTCACTTCTTTCACTGTATGCCAGTTCTTGGATGGAGGACTCTGTTCTGCTCAGCAGGGGTGATGCTGAGGGAGGTCTCTCCCTTCTTGGCTCTGGTTTCTGTTGGAAAATGTGCTGGAGTTCATCTCTGACCGCGTAGAGCTCGTCGTTGGCGGCGTCTCGCTGTTGGATCAGATGGTCCATTTCAACGCTGCACCTTTGCAGGTGGTCTTCCAGAGCAGTGATTTTAGAGTTCTTACTTTCAATGTCAGCTTTGGCTTTCTCTAGCTGATGTTCAACAGCCTGGAGTTGGTTCACCAGGTGTTTCTGGACAGTCTTTGACTCTTGTTTGTCACGTTCAGTGACTGCAAGGGCTTCTTGGAGCTTGTCAACTTGTGTCTTTGTTTCTTGCTCCGCTTCGTCAGACACTTTGAGTTTGTCTTGAGCTTTACCTTTGAGCTGGTCTTTGCAGTGTTGAGTGTGCATCAGCTCTCTCAGGAACTCGGTGGTCTTGGAGTCATCCTGGACTTTCACTTCCAGCTTGTCTATGCGGTTCTGGGCACGTGTCAGCTCCTCCTGTAGGTGGGTGACGTGCTGGTGGCTTAGGTTTAGCTGGGCTGTGAAGGCATTACTTAAGGAACAGGTTATCTTGGTTAGTTCCACGTGGTTTTGGTTCTGGCTTGAATCATGTGTCAGGAATCTTCTCAGAATTATGATTATTATTAAAAATAATAACAGTTCAATTGTCTTTGGTGTGAGGCAGTCTGTAATGCCTCTGAGCCAGGCGTCCACGTCTTCCCGTTGGGCAGTGGGGTTTGTCGTCCACGACATGTTGGCACGCTTGGTGAAGAGACTGACACAGATCTGTGTGTATAAGCCTATATGTGGTTGAACGGCTAAGTGTCGTTTCAGTAATTGTACACCAATAGTGAAGTGTCGTGATGACTAAGTGTTGGTCTAAGGGTACACAGTGAGGCTAGTGATGCGAAGATCTCGTCACTCAACTGGGTAAATGAAAGAGAGAGAAAAAGGTTAAAACAAATCTCAATGGAAAGAAACCTTTTTTTTTTTTTTAATGGGAGAAATATTTTTATAAATATTTTCTATCAATGAAAAGCTGGTTTCAACTCGTGGTGTGAGGACTTAGTCGCTCAACTGAGTAAGGGAAAAAGGGAGAAAAGTTAACAACCAATTTCAATGAGGGGAAAAACAAAAAGAAAATTATTAACTAGGGGAAGTATTAATTTCTCATAAATGTTTTTTATCAATGAAAATCTGTTTCCGGAAAGGTAAACAATATTATTGCTTATGTTTGCGAGGAAAAATAATACAATAATGATGTTGATACCTCTTCTCTGAGTTTGACAGGATTGACACACACACCTTCAGTTCGACCGCTTACAGCAGGGATTACAGCAGGGATGCTTTGAAGGCGGAGTTTGCTCGGCACTTGTCTCTGTTACTTGATCTTGGATAAGATGTCAAAGTTTAAATTGCGTTTCAAATGCAGGGAGAGTATGAAGAACACAAGAGGGTTTGATTAAAAATCAAATATCTAATAATCTGTTTGTTGGGACAGATTATATTTGTCTCTTTTAGAGTCGATTGGTGGTTCTTCCAGGTTTGTTCCTACAAATGTGAAGAATAAGATGGAATAAAGCAGGACAGAACAGGAAAGACGTGATGAGGAAGAAGTGAAGCAAGGAGGTTGGATCCCGCTACCTTTACGTCTACCACGAGTATAGAATTGATAGTTGAGGAACAACTAAACACACAAATAAACTTTGGTAAAAGACGATTGTCTCTGGTTTATTTGAAACTCGTATGGAGATGGTAATGTCCCCTATTGAAGCTTCCCGAAAATTAATTAATCAGAACAAATATAGTGGTTAAGTTTATAACCAACAGGACGAAAGGATAAAACGCAATGACAATAATGAGCAAATCTGAGTCTAACACTATTTTTGTAATAGTAATAACAACTTTCAAATTTTAACTTTCAGAGTTCAAGACTTATTCACCTAAAGTGATTAGATCTCAACGAGAAATTTAGAAATTATGAAAATTATGAAATTAGAATTATTAAAAATAAATCTAGAAATCATTAGAAATGACCTGTCTAGAAAAATAGAATTTCAATTTTATTTTAATATTTCCTTTTCTTCAAAATCAAATTCAAAATTGACAATTAATAATAGTAAACCAGTATTTTCTTTTTCAAGTAAAATGCAGGTAAAGTAATTAATAATTGTAAACCAATATTACCCTTTCTTTAAAATCAAATTCAAAATTGACAATTAATAATAGTTAACCAGCATTTTCTTTTTCAAGTAACATGCAGGTAAAGTAATTAATAATTGTAAACCAATATTTCCTTTTCCAGTAAAATATAGGTAAAGTAAAAGAGAGAGGTAAAAGGAAAAGAAGACAGGATCAACAGTTGTAAAGGTCGAGGTGTCTAAACGGTTAAATCACTTTAACGTTTTTCCAACAGACACTGTAGTATTGGCTCGTATTGATAACAGTGACTGATGCTAAAGGCTTTAGCACAGGCCTCCGTGCAAGGCTACTGCCTAGCTTAGCGCTTGTTTACATCGAGGGTTGGGTCAAAGTTCACCCGGAAACGTTTGCTAAGACTTCCGTGTCACGATCGTAACTATAGCGACCAAGCGAACGCTAGTGGGCGAACCGGGAATTGCAGACAGTTGGAAAACAGTTTGTTAGAGTTCCATGCAATATGGGAGCATTTCAACAATGTCCACAGAACATGCATGTACAGTAACAATCGATCCTATTACGGGAAGTGTCGGCGCATTTCACACTGTTCAAATAAGATACACCACTCGTAGCTGGGTTTACGACGTGGGGCTTCACTCAGTTTGTCAAGAGTGATATTAACTTTAAGCAAGCGACAGCTTTGCGTTATAATATATGTAATTAGGACGACCTCGGCGGATCGTCGCTGTGCAAGTTTATCTAGGCACATAAAACAATAACTGTTGGTTCAGTTTCAATGGCAAGCTTTACTTGATAACGAATTTAAATAACCACTATTCAAATTACACTCGGACATGCGCAATGTTACACGAGAATTATTTGAACGGACACAAACAGATAAGATTAGTTAAGCCTCGCTGTTTATCACAGGGATCAGTGGGACACGCACTGAATCAGATAAATAAATATAAGGCTTATGACTAACTTAGATGAGCAACACGCTCATCGCTCTGTGAGGAGAATATTAGTCCTTATAACGTTAGGGTTATTTTAATTACTGCAGTTTGATTTCGTTCAGTTCTCTAACTGATATAAACACACACACACACACGTTACAGCTTTCCTGAAAGACTCTGGAACACGCAGAAATCGAACAGCTCTAACGAGGTATTTCTGGAAATGAGGAACACGCTCAATTCTTACCTTATCGTAGTGCGAGGTTTCATATCTTATTTACTGCAGTTAACAAGAGAGCAAATAGGGCGGCAGACTAGACTTTTCAGCTTTCTCTGGGAGCTTCACTCACAGACAACAACAGCAGCAGCAGCATTCATTCAAACGGGGCGCGCGGCTGCGCGCGTCACACACAGACTCTCAGATCTTTCGGATCTTGCATCCGAAACAAAATGAAAAGATAAATCTTGATAATATGCTTACACTTTAGGTTGAACTGCCCCTCATTCTCCACCAAATAATGTAGCGAATCTACATAATAATAATATACATAAATGTATTTAAGGGGGCCGGAAGGCCAATTTAGCTCAAAGGGAATGATTCATCGATTTGCAATGAATCATTGACCGAATCACTATGGAACCGAGCAAATGACTCGTTTAGAGTTAATTTGAACGGGCCGTAATTTTAACCTTGGCAACAGATATAAATATCCAATCTATAGTGAAACACTATGTATTAGCAAGGTAACTAGATCGACAGTACAAGACATTAAATATGTAAGCACAACACAAGGTATATCTTTTCAAATATAGACGACTTTATTAACTATTCTAAACACATAAAACTAAGGTCTAAACAATCACACACACACATTCATACAAGGCGCAAAGGAAGAGAGAGAAAGAGTGAGTTTTCAGAGTGAGATGCACTTTGTAAGACATAAACCTGAACGAACCACCAAGCATTAATTTAAACCTTCATTTCTTAGACAGGTTATTACATGTACATTAAAAAGCACCAGGTCAGTTACAGTCTGGAGTACTTGCTTGTCTTTGCGTTGCTTAGGCCAGGGAATTCCCTATTTGAGGTGCTTCGTCAAAGGGGTTTCCCGGCTGCGTGGCTGGTTGTCTTTGGAGTGCCTGGCTGGAGTTTCTGAACCGCCGGTCACGTGATGTGTTGGCGGATGGATGAACAAGAGTCTTTACAGTTCGAAGTGCGTTGCAGGAGAGACGTGTAAACGAACTTTACAGCAAAACTTAACTTAGAACGAGACTTTTAACGAGAAAATAAAATAAAGGAAGAAAGGAAAGTAAGAGATGAGATGGCTTGAATGAAGCTGTTTAAACTCCGATCTTGATGGGTTTGTCTGCTGGTCTAATTTAACTTGGTCTGGTCGATGTAAAAGCGTACGAACATGAACACTCTCTTGCTGTTTGATCATAGAGAGAGGCACAAACTTAATTTAACACAGAACCGACTCAAAACCGAACTGAACCGAGCCGAAACTGAACTGCTCTCTGAACCGAACTGAACTGAAACGTTCTGCTTTGTTCGGGTCTTTAACTTAAAGTTAGTCCAACCTCTTTTGGAGAATTCTGACCAATGAGACAATGGCATCATTCTAGGAGGTGGACTAGTTCCTACTTATCATAAATCATCTGGGATCTGCTTGTTTTCCGGCACTAAGCAGAGAGAACAAGAGATCACAGTTTAAACATTATAGATTATTATAATCATACAAAGCATTTTACACAGATTTCACTCAAGCCATCTTAAGAATTAAGAATATATGATCTTACTGATATCAAACAAGACACACTTTCATTCATCCATCTAAAGTAACAACATTTGCATGACTTGTATGCTATCTAGTATAATAGACACCTACATAGCTAGAATATAGGATTAGGTAGTGGAACAATGTTTGATTATGAGTCCACTGAGCATTGTTCTGTTTGAGTTGTTCTCTGCAGAATGTGCAGAATTAATGTGGTTTGATATGTAAAGTGTGTTGGTGTGTAAAGTTTCTGGGGTTTAAGAAAGACATTCCAATCTGAGGTCACGGCAAGGTCCCTGCTGAAGTCTGTTCTGTTCATCTTCTCATGGGACCTTGTTCCTTAAGAAAGACGGGGTCTGTTGGTGCAGGGTCAGATGACCTCTTTGCTAGGGCCCTGAGCAGTTCTATTTCTGAACAGATCTGTCTTTCAAAATTATAGAACATTGGCAACGTTCTTCCTTTAGTTAAACAATAAAAGTCTCTCCGGTTGCTTGTTCTCTGGGTCTGGTGATTTGATTCAGGAATGTGAAGACTCTTTGTGTGATTATGTATGAACAGTTCACCTAAAAGCTTCAAGTGGGTTTGGTTCATTCTCATTGTTGCTACACCGCGAAATCCAACGGAAGTGACGTGCATGCGCGCTCCCGAGCCTCTCTCCTTATATACAGCCTATGTGACCGACGGCACTTCAGCTATCAGCTAACGACATGGAGTCTGATAACACTCCAAAACGACCTGCCTCCAGCACAACACAGACTCCACAAATATATAAAAAACAAAAAAGAGTTTTATCTGCTGAAGCTCGTCAGGCCAAACGTGATTCTGATCGACTCGGATCCGAAAACACGGATCAACATCGGCAGAGCTTTTGAATCATTAGTAAACTCTAATGAAATAGCAAGGTAAACTACATGAGACATGAAATGAATACAAAAGACTGTTCCAGGGTAACAAAAAGTAGCTAGGTGTAACTTATTTTATGTACTAGATCTACTGTCTACCGTTACTCATCCCACTACTATCATATTGTATATAATAAACATTTCCAGACACGTTCAGTACAGTAATGCTACTTCCTACTGTCTTACTGTTACACTGACATTGTTCAGTCTAGTTCACCGTTTTCGTTATCATATTACCGGTATACACTCACCTATGTTGACATTGCTGATTGTGAAAGATACACGAATAGTTAGTGAAATGCCTTTTGCTAGATAACATCACATGTCGGCTAAATGCAGTCAATGTAACGTTATCATACGAGCATGGAGCATTAGTTCAACGTCAAGCTGATAAAAGTAGCCTATTATTGTAACGTTGCAGTGGGAGTTTTCATGAGTTTCCAGCATGTCAGTGTTGCCAGGTCCGTATGCCTGCACTGTTTCCGCGGGTTGTTTGTGTAGTGCACGGGTTGACGCGATTGTTTTACCCACTGGAACATGATTGTTATCGGGGAAACACCCGGGAACGCTACTTGACTATTTTTGGCCGTGATTGGGTTAGTTTTGATGAGCAATTGGGCTGGTTTTGTTGTGCAGACCTGGCAACCCTGTGTGTGACGCTTTCGCTGTTGCGTTGAAAGTCTCCGTGTGGCCGGTAGTGAATGCTCGCTCTTGAGATCGAGCACACACACGAGCACGAGCGCTTTTGTTGCAATCTGAAACATCACCGCTAGAGGCCGCTAATTGTTACATAGAGCACCTTTAACACATACTGAATAGTTGTAAACAATACTTTTGAGTTACTATTCTTGTAGGCTAGAATTTTTACTTCAAAATGAAGTGAAAATCATTCTGACCACTCTTTCAGAAAGATCAATATAACGATTTGAATTTCTTACATCAGTTTTTGGGTCATTACTGCTGTATGCGTGGGAGTGTTAATGCCCATGAATATTAATGTGATTTACACCTGGGAAGACTAAAGACACTCCCCCAATGTGCTAATGCCCCATCAAGGTGCTGTGAGGCAGCCTGAACTAAGAATGATTCACTGATGTATAAAAAGTTAAAAAGAACAGCATTTATTCAAAATAGAAATCTTTCCTAAGAACATAAAGACTTAAAGTCATTCATATCACTTAACACTTCCTTTCAAAAAAAAAAACATAAAAAGACCAAACTTGTTTTTTTTATATAAAAAAAAATATATATAAAATATTGCTTATATAATGGTTATATAAATTAAAAAAAGTGCATTCAAAGAATCCTAAAAAGCTATCACAGGTTAAAAAAAATTAAGCAGCACAGCTGTTTACAACATTGATTTAAAAAAAAATAATTATACCAGAATGATTTCTGAAGACTGATGATGATGATGTAATAAATAATAATAATAATTTGTTACATTTATATAGCGCTTTATCTGGGACCTCAAAGCGCTTTACATGGAAGAGGGGGAATCTCCTCAACCACCACCAATGTGTAGCATCCACCTGGATGATGCGACGGCAGCCATATTGCGCCAGAACGCTCACCACACACCAGCTTACTGGTGGAGAGGAGACAGTGATGAAGCCAATCAGTAGATAGGGATGATTAGGAGGCCATGATGGACAGAGGCCAATGGGCAAATTTGGCCAGGATGCCGGGGTTACACCCCTACTCTTTTATCGAAGGACATCCTGGGATTTTTCATGACCACAGAGAGTCAGGACCTCGGTTTAACGTCTCATCCGAAAGACAGATGTAAACACAACAAAACAAAAGCAAAAAACTCTTAGCACATTATCCAAAGTAAACTGATGGACAATAACGATTATAGATGCACAATGTATTTGTTGATGGACAGAGAAACATCTATTGATGGGTAGACTGCGTAACGCGAGTATCTGTTTATGGCCCATATAGACCGCACGCATTTACTGATACACTCAATGAACGGCTGTACCTAATACAAATAAAAACATCTCTAGTTAACTAGTAGAGCATTCATTTAGTCCGCTCTTAAATAAGAGATCTAGAGCTAAAATGTTTTGTTTTTGAACTCAAGCTGAGCGCTCGTGTCCTGCTATCAGTGTCATGGATACAGTCTCTTGTGGCGGCGCACGCGCGCGCGGTCTTCACTCACTCTTAGGACGTGCTCTTCAATCTATTGCCATTGCGGACACTATTCATTCCGCTGAAATCACAAAATAAAATGCACACAAACGGGTGTCCTATATACGTGTGTGCTTGATATAGACTGTAACCACTGATGAACATATTCGGTTTTGATGAGAGAAAAAAATATGCGGGGGCAGATTCGAACCCGTAACCTCTGACACGCTTGGCAAACGATCTAACCACTAGACCACAGAAGAACTCAAACAAAACTGCAGATCAATATATTTCACTAAATCTAAGCAGTTATTTAAAAAGTTTACACAAGCGTATAGGCCTGCTACACGAATGTTGTGTTGAGGTAATTGCTAGGCAAAATATAGTCTGAAAATGCATTTGAGCTCTATGATCAGAAAAGGAATTATAAAACACTAAACAACTTACTCCGAACTTGAGTCCTCGGGGTCAATTCGTTCTTCAAAATGGAACGTTAGTCGTCTGAGTTTCAAATTCCACTGAGAAAAAGGTGAATTATTCCCATTTGTCCATAATCCTCTGAAGGAGTAACGTTAGCGTGCTTCCATCCCTAAAACGCGATGAACTATCTGTGAATCTCTGATGAAGAATCTGTGTTTGGCATTGATTATGGGGGGGGGGGGGGGGGTTGTTACTAGATTTACCATGTCAAAAGCGCTGGGGGTGTGGGGGGCTATATCTATTTTAAATCTATCTCTTTATAATGAAGGGAGAGCGAAAAAACTGTAACTCTCCTTTGTTTCAAACGGATTACATAAACTGTAAATATATATTTTTTAAATAAATTACGTCATTTAAAAGAAGAGAATCTCAGCTTCATAAAGAGACATATCTCGTATCTCTGTGACAAGTATTGAGAGAGTTACAGTTAATATTTCGAACGCGTTTCAGAACGGACCTCACAGACAGAGACAAGTTAAAACGCGCATCATGTTTATTTTTCTTTATTTGACGAAAAGCACAACACTTTGTTTTTATTGTGAGTATCCACAAAAAAAAATAGACACTTAACAGGATCTAATGATGTACAACACTTATATTTAAGATCAAAATCAACAGAGTAATTTGATTCTCTTTTGCACTGATAAGGAAAAAATCCAGCAAAACGCGTCAACGCGGTTTTCGACCCCTAAGGGTTAAGGCACATAGCTGGGTCTCGGATGCAGGATGGCCTTAACTCCGCTGGGGGCACATCCCAAGCAAGCTGGCGATAATGCCAGGGCTTGGAGAACTCCCAGTCTCTGTAAAGAAATAGCTAAGAGAAAGGCTATCTTGAACGTGAGGTCCTAGGCGAAGCCGACTGGAGGTATTCGAAGGGAGCCAGGAATAGCCCTTCGAGAACCACCGCCAGGTCCCAGGAAGGAACCCTGGACCTGACTGTCGGTCTCATCCTCCAATACCATGGAGAAATAGTATGACCAGTTGGTGCCTCTCCAAAGGCCCACAATGCTGCAAATGGCAGCCACGTACACCCTACGTGTGGATGGGGAGAGATTCGCAGAGAAATGATCTTGAAGAAACTCCAGAACTGAAGCCATTGGGCAGTTAACTGGGCCTAAACTCAAGTTCTCTACACCAAGTGGAAAAACATTCCACTTGAGGCCATATAATCTCCTAGTAGACGGAGCCCTAGAGATAAGTATGGTTTCGACCACCCCAGATGATAGACCAGCATCTAGGTACTGAGCCCCCTCAGAGGCTAGACCCACAATTTCCACAGCTCTAAATGAGGATGAAATATAGTGCCCTCCGCCTGAGACAACAGATCCCTCCTCAGAGGAATCTGCCATGGTGGAGCTATCAGGAGTGAAATTAAGTCTGAAAACCATACTCGGGCTTGCCAACACAGGGCTACCAGAAGAAGACTGATGCCCTCCTGACTGACCCTCTCCAGGACTCCAAAAAACGCACAGGCGAAGCCTCGGCCAGGCCTGTACCATGGCATCCAAGCCCCAGCGGGGCTGGATGAGTGAGGGAGAACCAAAGTGGACAGTTGGACGGACGTCCCTCGAGATGCAAACAGATCCACTTCCACTGGTCCAAACCTCTGCCATATCAACTCCACCACCTCTGGATGGAGTCTCAATTCCCGGGCCTCAGCCCCTGCCTCGACAGGATGTCTGCTCCCTAATTCAGAACCCCAGGACATATATTGTTCTTATAGATAATATTTCCTTTGGGACCATAAAATGATCAGATGCGCCAATCTGGATAGAGGGCACAATCTGAGTGTCCTTTGTCGGTTCAGATAAGCTACCACTGAGACGTGGTAACCTTTGATGTCTGTGAGGAAGCTCCTCAGAGCCCTGAACACAGCCAACATCTCTAGGCAATTTATATGCCAAGAATGATGATGGTCCTGCCACAGACCCCTGGCAAAGCTGCCGTCCAAGACCACGCCCCAGCCAGCGAGGGAAGCGTCTGTCGAAACAGTTTCCCGGCGACATGACACCCCTAACACTGGACCTTGGGACAAGAACCAAGGTTTCTTCCATATTAATAGGGAACGAAGGCATCTGCGCGTAACCTTTATTATACGGAACAGATTCCCCTTGGGGAAAAAACCCTTGGCTTTTGAGCCATCATTGAAGGGGCCTCATGTGAAGCAGGCCCAAAGGAATTACGTTGGATACCGCTGTTATGAGGACCAGCAGTCTTTGAAATTGCTTTACAATGATGGCCTGGCCTAGCTTTATCCTGGACACCATGGCCAGGATGGATTCGATAGGAGCGGGAGACATACGTGCCCGCATCGTAACCGAATTCCGTACCACGCCCAGAAGGGTAGTCTTCTGAGCTGGGTCCAACACCTTTTCTTAGTGTTGAGCCTCAACCCCCGGTTCTGAATGTGGCCAAGGACGACATCTCGATGCCGAACTGCCATTTCCTGAGACTGGGTCAATATGAGCCAGTCGTCGATGTAATTCAGTATACGGATGCCCTGAAGCCTCAGTGGAGCCAGAGCCGCATCCATACACTTTGTGAACATGTGGGGAGAGAGTGCTAGGCCGAACGGAAGAACCCGATATTGGTATGCTTCGCCCCCGAAAGCAACCTCAGGAACCTCCTGTGACATGGAAGGATGGAGACATGAAATAAGCGTCTTTTAGATCCATCGTGACAAACCAGTCCTCGGATCTGATTTGGTTCACGATAATGGTAACAGTAAGCATTTTGAACCTGAATCTCCTCAAAGAACGATTCAAAAAGCCCTAGATCTAAAATAGGCCTCAGTCCGCCATCCTTCTTTGGAACTATAAAGTACCGGCTGTAAAACCGGACTCCCTGTCTGGTAGGGGAACACATTCTATGGCCCCTTAATTCCAGTAGAGTCTGTACCTCTTGTTCCATAACCCGAGCCTGTTCTGGAACCACTGCAGTCGGTACCACCCCAGCAAACTAGGGAGGTCGGTGACCGAACTGCAATCTGTACCCATATTTTATAATATTTTCTAATATACAGGACCCATATAGATATATGTTCGGAAGGCGTTGCCATTCTTCTACAAAATCTACTAAGGGAACCAGCCCCTCGAGGGTGTTTTTCGAGCACTATTGTCGACTTCCTGAAGCGGTGGACCGGCAGGAAAAAAGTCGATACAGATTTTGTGACCATAGTCGGTGCCCTGTTGCAAGCTTTTGGGGCGAACGCCACGGTGTGCGTTCGCTGGAAATTGATGTGGCCCGAAGCGTCAAAGACGGCGGGACAACAACATCTTCCCTGAGGGCACCTGCTGCTAGAACAACCTCGATTGTTCCACAGCGGGGGGGCAGCCCTCTTTTTTTTTTTTTTTTTTTTCGCTTCCTGAAACCTGTCAACGACTGTAGTGACAGCGTTGGAAAACAGGCCAGAAGGAGATAGCGGAGCGGCCAACAGGAAATATTCCCTTATTTAGATCTTTAAGAAGATCGGCCTGGTACGCGTGCAAAATCGTCATAGAGTGCAGGCACGCACCAGCCTGACCCTTTTTTTTTTTTTTGAAATATTTTACCATAGGAACCAGGCTCTCGATAGCCTGGTAATACCAGACTCTGCTACTTCACTTTGCTTCGTAGACAGAGTCTGGCATAGCATAATAGAGAAGTGTTTTCTCTCTCGCTAGGGGGCGATTTCTGAAGTTTAAAATCATTGGTTACCCGTAAACCAATCAGATAAGTTTATTTATGACGTATGTTATGCGGCGACACAGCCGTATCGAACCACAGACATCATGCATCGAACTCAAATCTATGATCGAACTTCCACTCTAAACACTTAATGATGCGAACGAAATACCGGAGTGAACATGGCTGTAAACAACTTTTTTGATAGGTGAGTGATGTAATAGAATGACTGCTGCACTTGACAGGGCGCAAACAAGCAGAGAGAGAGAGAGAGAGAGAGCGAGAGAGCCCCGGCCGCGCACGCACTATCAAGTCTTCAAACAAACAACACGGGCGCTGTCTTGCTCTCTCTCCCTCGCAAATATTAATCAGAATCAATCGACTAGTAAAAGGTCGGAACACCGCAGTTTCACATGGAGCATTTGGAGATTTTTAGAGATTAGAGACTCTAGGAACAATGTAGGGTATGTGGATGAATCATATTCTGGATAACCAGAATCCTAAGAGCCTTCAAAGGCCGGGAACTGGCTTCCCAACCAGCGTCCTCCCCCAGGACTCAAAATTAACACACACAAACACATTCCACCACGATCCCCTCACCCACACACACACGAGGGAAACGCCTGTTACGAGACATCGGAATGTTGCAGATGTCTCTGAACAAAGAGACGGACATTTCTGTTGTTTAAAGACAAAAAAAAAAAAAAGCATTAAATATATGTTGTTAAATGTATGTTTTTCCCCATGTCACAGTGAAATATCTTTGTTTGGCCGCGGCATAAATAGACATTAGAAATACCTTCTTTATGCATTTTAAATACCTTTGTATTTTTCCTTTGACTTCCATTTGATGTTTTTGACACCTCTAAAATGCTCATGGAACGGGCTATCTGAATATGCACAGAGATATAAAGTAAAGTGTATTTTTAATATGTTTTACCGCCATTGAAGATTCAAACTGTTAAACTGTACATCTATCGAACACGCCCCTGTACTACGAGGGGCACGTTCTCCCCAAACAAAGGACAATAAACCGCGAGTTCCCGCGTGCAACAGCCATTCTCCGATTGGCTCAGACAACGGGAAGGGGAAGGACTTCTCAGAGGTGATAAAGAGGGCTTCCCAACTCCTCTCTTACTTCCTGATCCTAGTCATCATCATGTAACGTCGCGCCTCCGGCGAGCTCATCGCCGTTCTTTTATTTTGTTTCTAGTTTAGTTTGTGTTTTAAGTCTTAAGATAAGTCCCCGGGTTTAATTCCGATCGACGAGTGAAAAGAACCCCGCGTGACATACCTCTTCAGCAAATCCAACTACAAGGGAAACTGCAACAAACGCTCTCTCTCTGAAGAAGAAGCACGCGCACGTAACCACGTGACGCGTCGTACTGAGAGATGCCCACTCTCTTGCTTCGCCGTCGTTACTGCTGCATCATGTAACCCGATCCGTGGTCTCCTTCGGAGACCCGATCCGATCTTTATATCTTTCCTTTGTAAGGCAAAGTTTTGTTTTCCATAGTCGACTCTGTTTACTTCCACGGAGTGAAACAAACGTAGCCGAGCTACTTTCATTGGTAATGCTACTCAAAGACTTTAAACCGCCGCGCCACCCGAGCGCTCAGAGACAACACGTGACGCTTACACACACAAAGGACTCCGCTCACGCACGCGGCCGGGACAGGCCTTCAGGAATGCGACAACACAGCGAGACCCATAACTTGTGCAAGTATCTCTTTATAACGCTTCTAAGGAGCATTAAGATGATGTTTCGTGTTGTAATCAGAAAGGTGAATGTCTTAGGAGGAAGTATGCCAATGTTCTCTCTCTCTCACTCTCTCTCTCCCTCTCTCTCTCTCTCTCTCTCTTACTCGCTAACGCGTGTAAGTCATCCATTGCCCAAACTTTACGCATTTCTCGTTTATCAATGTCTTAATGTGTTTCGTTCGTGTTAATGTTTGTAAATACATGTATTCCTGTAACGTAGTAAATATATATAAGTAGACATGCCTTTATTAAATCATTATATTCACTTGACTGATGGACTTCCTCTTTGCTCAATTTCGAGTCTCTTAAGTGCCAAAGATCTTGCTACGAACTTTATAACTTAAAGATAGCTTTACATATTTGCTTATAAGGCAGAAAACCCAATTCTTCTGGCCAGAGAATTGCGTTTCCTGCAATCCTATAAAGTAAGATGATATTGGGGAAAACCCCTCAATATTCTTCTGACAATTGAGCTAAATTAATTTTGCCTGATTTGTAAGACGTGATCTGTGTAATTGACTGCAATCAACTTGTTAAAATGAAAGGATTGCATGTATACATCCAGGTAAAATGACATTCTCCTTTAGAGGGAGATTTATTAACATGTAAGACTGATCTAATCCAAACATGTATGAATAATTATTAATTACCAATTATTAATTATGATATGCAAATTCCCCATGGATTAGACCCGCCTAAAGTCTTTACAACAACATCTCAATGAACAACATCTCAACACTAAATTATAAAGGCCTGTCTCATATAACGTTAGACGCCTGTCTCAAATACAAGCCGGTGCAGTTCGACGATTTGGGCAAATAAAAGCCCGGGCTATTATTTGAAGTTTTACGGTATTTAAGACCTGGAAAAGAAAGGAGACACTGACCTGTCAAAAGGCTCCCCAGTTTCTCGCTGACGATCGGTAAAAGTTGATAAATTAAACTTTTCCCAAAGGGAGTAGGGCCACAACATCACCTCCATTTAACATGTGTAATACACACTCTTCTTGTTCGGGCTTCAGTTTGCTAATGCCGGGAATATTCTCCACAACAGAGCGAATTGCATCCGTGTCTCGTCCGCGGTCGTTTTCGATTTCTCTGACCTAATCTTAAACTTTGCGCTTGGCGAGTACGTCACGGCTTGCAGCCCACCTTCTGTTCGCTGATTGGCCCGGCTGTTTTCAGGCCGGTGGAAAACAGAAAGATAGGCTGCTATCTGAGACTGACTACAGGAGTGAAATGAAATTAGCGGAAGTAGGAAGTCTGACGTAGTCAGGCTAGGCTCTCGAGCCTGGCTTCGGGTATTAATCAGGATTCGTTCCTGACTCCCTGAAGCGGGTTTCCGGCAGGGCTGGACCGAAAAACGATTCTCGATGGGCGAACGCGAAAGCTGCCTAGCCGCAAACCTGTGGGGCGGACAGTGCAGCCTGCGTTCGCTGGAAAACGATGTGTCCCGAAACGTTTTTAACGGGGGAAGAGCAACATCGATTTCCTGCACCACATAAGCCTAGCCAACCAGTGCAGAGGTGTCCCTGCACGGTTTGTTGGGCAGCACCGGGGCTTAAAGCAAAGATGCCAGATCAGGAGAAAGATAACTCACTAAAGCTTCCTCCATCTGTGGCATCTTGCCATAACCCGACTCTCTCGCACCCACCACATTCGAATAAACATAAAATGAATGTGGTGAGATACGTAAAGTGTGGGGTTTCTCCCAGGATCTACACATATATATATATTTTTATAAAGATCTGAGAAAAACAGTAAGCCCCGGCTCTGAGTTTGTGAACGGTGCTGCAGGAATCTCTCGTCTAGTTCATTTTGACGGGGATCATCCTGCTTATTTTGTGGCCAGCTTATATATTTATATATATTTATTTATTTATTTAATACTGGCCACAGCACTCATCACAACAACACGAGCTCTACATAAGCAGACACATAAGCCGGCGAGTGTGACTCATGCTGCTCGTTCCTGATGCTGAGCACATCTACTTCCTTATAAACAGATAGCTTGAGCACTGGGCACTCGTCACGGGCAGAAGAAGCCGCATCGCGGGCGTCTGCGTCGTGAACGAGTGTCATAGAATCTGCGGATGATGAGACAAAAGGTGCCTCAGCAGTCTCGTTCTCATCCGCGAGATCCTTCTGCGATCTCCGCGATCTAAGCCGTCGCACCGCCTCAACGGACGCGGGACCCGAATCGCGGGGATCGCGAGCCTGGCCATCATCAGTGAAATAATATAGCCAAGCGGGAGCGCAGCACTCTAATAGGAAGTGCTTCACAGTATCACAGGCAGCCCTCTCGAGGCGCTGACTGTGCGTGCTGTGCCCCTAAACAATACACACACACACACAGCAGATGCGTGTCCCCACCCGTGGCATATAATCTTGGGCAGGGGTGCACACACTTAGTGTATTGTTCACTCGCCATAATATAGAGCTTAACACAGACAAACAACATCAAATAAGACAGACAGTTTCACAGAGAGCGCTTGCTGAAGAGCGATAGCTGGCATTCTATGCGTCAGCGTCACCTTTATGCTTCCGGTTATGCCGTCACATGTTACGTCACGACGCAACACCAATCAGGATTGGATTAGTTTAATTTTTACTTCAGAGGCGCACGCTAAGGGAGCGTCCCCAAAGTGTCGATTCTCGATGCATTGTTGAGTTCCCTCGATAGGGAACTGAAATTGAGCGGAAGTACGAAGTCTGACTAGTCAGGCTAAGTTGCTTTTGCACCATGGCGGATTAATATTTACATGGCGGAATTTGCAAGTGGAAAGACTGAACTCGTCTCCAGAGAAAAAAACGGATCTGCTCATGCGCGAGGTTAAACGCACAAGCAGATCATCTTCGGGACAATCCAGATTCCACCATATCTTTATGTACACAATATTAATCTTTTGTATTGTAATCCTTTTATTTTGAATATTTGGCTAGTTAATGTGTTGCTGCGCGTCCCTGTGTGTGTAATAAACACAGTGTGCACGCGTTGTGCACCTACTTATAGGCGCATATTACTAATGCACCCTTTAAATAACAAAAAGATAAAGTGAAAAAGATATCTGCGTCAGGCTGAAACTAGCAAAAAACACTTGCGTCGTGCCTGGCGCCGCATTGCGCCAGGTGTATGATAGGGCCCATAATCTCACAAGGGGATTGTTTAGGGCTCCTTGCCATTCAAAAGTTTGAAACCCCTGATATAGAAAATCTTGAAATTCATAAGCAATAAACATGCTGCCTGTAGCCAATAATTGATTATGATTTTACCTCAGTGTAAATGCTTAATTTTGTTATACTATATTAAATTATAGTAAAAAAATTGAACTGTCCTGCGGGAGATTTTTAAGCAATTTTTTTTTTATTTAATTTCTTTGTAAAGACTGTTACAGTTAACAGCACTGTAAAGAAAAATAAATCTGGTCTAGTATAAAGAATATTTCTGCTCAGGTGGCCAAAATGTCCATCCAATAGAGAAAAGTTTTGCTCAGCAAGAAAAAAGTAAGAGGGAACACATCTTTTCAGTCCTCAGGTACACATCTTTTAGGGGGCTGAAAGAGTGTGGGTATGGGGCGATGCCTAAGGTGGAACAGACGCTCTCAAGCTATCTGTCCCAAAGCACTGCATCGTCCCTGAAGCCCCAACACTACCCAACAAACCACTCAAAACCTCTTCAGCTTTGGTGGGTAAAGCGTACACAAAAAGAGAGTGTACCTTCTTGTGCCCCTCCTCAAAATAATGTGGGGTGGAGTGGAGTGGTGTACACCTTATTACACAGTGCCCATTCCTCCTCAATGCCCTCAGGAGGCCGTTCTGCCAAACCCGCCAAACCTCTGTGCCTCGAGGTCCAGCAGCTTCCAGCAAGCGTATTTTTCAGTGTCTGCCAGAAGATGTCAGTGGAATGCTTGCACCCTATGAGGAGGTTATTAGAGCAATCAAGCGGGTTGTTCCCTGTTGATTCGTTTCAGGGCACCGAGTGGTTACTCTGAGTACACCAGAGGATGAAAGGCTGGTACACCTCGAGAGACTGGTTCCCTTAGTATATTATCTGGTAGCGTGGAAGCTGTCAATGTCATTGACTGACACTAAGGTTCCCGAACAGCTGAACCGTGTTACTACTTTTTGGTGGTGCAGATGTTGGCAAGCCCCGCTTGTCGTGTAACAAAAGCATTTGCAACATCGTAACCTATCCAACGCCCATGTAGTCCACCATACCATGTGGAGACAGATAGGACAGTACTACAGGTACCAAATAACAGAAGAAAGAACACAACAGAGACCACATTCTGCCCTAAGGGAGGTTAAAATGTCATACATTGACTAATAATACATCACATTGACTTACCCAACCACACATGGAAGTACCACACATGGAAAGTGATCCCTGCGGTAGGTACAAACTAAAAAGGGAGAAACTACTACAAACACAGTGACTGGCAGTAGAGACGGAGCTCCTGCCTAGGGGAGGACAAGGGTTTACAGGTAGGGAACTGTATCGTGGACAATGCATTAAAAAAGGATTACCATCAGGGAATTACTATATATAGAGCACCTAGCTCAAGTATCTGGGCTGAACTGAAAAAGGCATGCATCATGAGTACTAGGCCTGGCATCCAAATTCGTATGTCAAGGGTTCGCCGGTCTAGGGAAAACAATATATAAATTGTATAAAAACTGGATAAAAAAGAGTTTCTTCATGGGAAAAGGTGCTGTGTGCAAGCAGTCCACCCAGTCCATTGTCTGCAACTTACCTGTTTGAACCCAGTAACACACGGGATAAAACTGGCTCAACCCGAAGATAATAAAATCACACGAAGGTATTGGATGTCACCCAGCCTGCTACTTTACAGATGTATATTAGAGAGGTGCCATTTGCTAGAGCCTAGGAGGATGCAACACTTGTCTTGAAGTGTTCTCACATTCCTAAGAGGCACTGCATGCCTCATACCTGTTATGCCAAGGCAATGACATCCACAATAATGTAAATAAATAAAATAAATAATCCACAATCCAATAAGCCATATTCTGTTTGGGTCTGCCTCATCCTAAGGCAGGGCTTGCAAGCTCACCACTTTGTCCCTAAAAGGGGTGGTGGGAACTTTGGGCACGTAGCCTGGCCGGGGTTTCAAGATCACGTGAGAGTATGCCGGACCAAACACAAGGCACATTTCACTGGCAGAGATTGCCTGTAGGTCCCCAACCCTCTTGATTGAAGTGGCCGCTATACAGCCAATCCAGGTAGCCCTCCTCAACTTCTCCTGCAGAAAGGAAAGCACTAACCCAACTGCACATCTCTGTGGGTCTTTCCCTTGGGAAGCACACCAGTGGTCGGTGCTCAACAAAGCTTCAAGGCATAGGCCCACCTTGTAGAAGGGGCTCTTTCCTGAGTGATTGTGTGTATCCATGTGTGATAGCCCACAAAAGTCTTCCATGTCCCGTCCAGGGACCAGGCATGGATCATCAGGGAGGGGCTATGACAAGGAGCATCGGCTCGAGAACCAAGTCTGGGTGGGCCAGTACAGCACTAACATCAAGACTTGACTTCCGGTGAGCAGTGTAATGGAGTAGACGTGTCTGTCTCTCTTCCCCATTCACTTTCATTTATTTTTTTTAACTACCCTGACTTTTTTCCCTGGCACAGACAACTTTTGAATAACAGTATCTGTCTAAAATGGCAACTAAAACTGTGAAAACATCCTAGAAAAAAGCGAAGAGAGCCAAGGCACCTGCTATGCCAAATGAAGTGAACAGTTCAAAGCTGCAATTTCAACATTAGAATTAAAACTTGACTGTGTGCAAGCCAGAGTATCTGATCATGGACAGAGACTCACCATGCGGAGTCGTTGGATGAGAAAATCTCCCTTGCAGTCTTAACAGAGAGCTCTAGTCTTTAAAGCTTAAAGCCAAGCTTGAACTGATGGAACAACATAATGATCATCGGCGTGCTTAAGTCGATCGGGTCTGTGGCCAATGACATTTTTCACCAAGTTGTTTTTTGAAGTTTTGTTTTCTCAGTTTTCCTGTTTCTCTCTGGGTTTTTTTCTTCCGTTGTTTTTCGCTGAGGAGCCGAGCGGAGCCCGGAGTCAGCAGAGGTTCCCAGCAATAGTGGCAAAGGGACTACATCTCCGTTCCCTCCTTCAGGGACCGAGGATTAAATATGTAACCGAGACGTTTCCTTTCAGTCGCTGACGTTCTATGTAGTCGACTGATTGAGATCCCAATTAAAATGCCACTAGTGCTGCCACCATCCAGTACCTAGCGGAGATTGGGACAGGGCGTAGGTCAGGGAAGTCACTGCTATTCCTCAAAACCACTGGGAAAGCGTTCTCTTTCGTTGGAAAGAAATACGTTGCGGAAGCCACATCCTGGCTGTAGGGAGGTAAGGGGGAGACTCAACCGGTCAGTCACTGCAGAGCGGGCTCTGCCAGGGGAAGACACGGGCTCGACACATATGGGATCGACGTAGGGATAACCCGCCGATGCTGCAATCAGCATCCTGTACTCTGGAGGGTCCCCGAATGAAACGGCTGGTCGGTCCATTACAGAGGGACCAGCACGCTCAACAGGGGCTCCACTGGCTGCGGTGTGATAGAGATCCTTTGATTACACATCCCACACTGCACCGTAGCGTGGCGTGGTAATGAGGACTCCACCTTTACGCATGAAGTGAGTCTCGATCTCAACACTGCGATAGTAATGTTCTCGCAATGAGAACATGAACTATCCACAAAAGCTGCTTCAGCGTGCTGAATATATATAGCACCCGTGTTGCTCTTTCAGGAAATGGGACCCGTCACCAGTGTCGGAGCACACAGGGGAATGACCGTGGCAACACTGAACAGTGAACTGAAACTTTGAAGCACTCACTTCTTTGCCCTCTAACTAACCGTCAACAAACACACAGAAATTATTGTTAAAAAACAGCAGTTGAAAGCTCAGAAGCTCGCGAACACCGCTGCAGAACCACCACCACTGTGAGAGTGTTCCAGAAGAACACAGACACACTCGCTCGTTGAAAACTTCAACACCCTTCAGAGACATCGAACAGATCGGCTCCGAAGCGAAAGACAACTGGTGCGTGCATCCACTTCCATATTTATACCCGCATATATTTAAGATCTCAAACGCCAATGTGCATTGGGTCGTTTTAACAGTACTCGAAGATGACAGGCTCACTAAGCGTGATCCCAATCAGTCCACACGTTGACTACGTCGAACGTGAGCGACTGAAAGGGAACTCATATTCGCACCTTGAAGTGTACATGGGTTGGTCACAGTTTTCATTCCAAATTTGCTCTAAAGGCAAGAGGTGCAGTTACTCTTATACAGAAGAACACTGCTTTTGAACCTGAATCAGTGGTCTCAGATCCAAACGGTTGTCATGTGATTGCGTCAGGAATTTTACAAACAGTCCCAGTTGTTTTAGCATGCATATGGTCACAATTGGGACAACAAAACATATTTTGTTATATTTGTTTTGTTATAATCTGTTATAAAATTGCTTACCTGTTAGTCCCATTTATACTACACTGCAAAATAAACCTGTTACTCTCACCATATTGCTGTTGTCATGCCTGGTCTTTCCTGACAAAAATATTGGACAGGTCTTCAAACATATCCATGTTGGCCAGACTTTTAGAGTTATATACTAAACAGATTGGCCCGTCAGATCCCTGGAGATCAAGGTTTCTTACTAATAAAGTCTTCTCTTTCTTTTCACATGTTCATTGTTCATACTCGCAGATAGTTTTTTTTCTTTCATAATAGAATGATGCAATCAAAATTCCTGTGACTATCATAGTAGTCATTTCCGATCATGCCCCCACCTCTTTGGATTTTTAGGTTTTCTTAAGCCAAAACTTATTTAAAACAATGGACAGTTCACATTTACTTTCTGACTTGAATATCAAAGTGAAAGCTAATATCTCTTTCCAAGAGATTTTTTAGCCTACTTCTTAATGCCAAGCTCAAATCTGAAGTAAGATCTTAAAGGGGGGGGGGTGAAACACTCAGTTTCACTCAATCTCATGTTAATCTTGAGTACCTATAGAGTAGTATTGCATCCTTCATATCTCCAAAAAGTCTTTAGTTTTATTATATTTATAAAAGAAATATAGGCAGTACCGAGTCTTTCCGGAAAAAGCCGAGCGGGTGGAGGCGTGCCGTGTAGGCGGTGTTGGGATTTAATTTCTTCTAAAGTTTAGGAACTCAGAAGAGCAAAGACCAGGAGACTCGAGTGTATCTTTTAAAGCAGGATTCTTTATTTGCTGTAGTCTGCTTCGTCCAAAATCGTACCCAAGTCTAACCTAAAGCAGAATAACTGTAGTTGATATACCTTTCAAGGGGGAGGGGTTACATTCGGTTCCTGCACTGTGACAGGACAAAAGGCAAGGGGGGGAATACCCTCTAAGAATACATCAAAACAAAACATGTAAATGTCCTGAGCCAGGAGAACAGGATGAAGCCGAGCTTAACGCACTGCCAAAAGGTGAGGGGGGAAGACCCTCTCAGCAGGTCACTTCACATGCTGAGACATGAAGATAGGCTCAGTGTTGATTTAAGAATCTGCTCAGGCATTCACACTAATAAACTTCTATATACTATAGTATTGGAAATCTAAATTAAACCTTTTAATAAATTTGTAATACCACATTTCCCCTTTGAGAGTTCTAAATAACTCTCACAAAATACAAATTTAGACACTTAAAAGTTCATTCTTGTAACGTGTGATCATTACAGGCACATTGAGCATGTTCTGTGTTGGTGTTTCTCCAATTTCATGCTGACACAGAAACAAAACATGCAATTCCGTGAGTCTTTTCTGGTTGAAACTGTGATTTTTTCGCGATCACATCAAGTTTCCGAACCATGAAGAATTATCTTCAGTCATCTTGGTGTAATTATGCTGAAAAGATCAAGAATGTCTTGTTGGATCATCATGTTTGTGCACAAGTGAGTCCTGAAATGCAGTCATCTTCGGATGTGACCTGCAAACGTTCTTTCCAGCAAACAAGGCGTTTTTGACATATTCATTAGCTCTAAGAATATGTCGTTTCTCGAGTCTGGACTTTGTGCGATCTTTATGATGTGAAGTAGTAGGACAATCTTGATCATGTCGATGGATGACTAAAGGTTTCGTCATCTCTGCGTTGTGTTTTTTTTTTTTTACTTCTTTTCTTTATCCTTTTGTGATAGTTGGCTCGGAAGTCGTCTAGTTGTTTCTTGAGGTTTTGTCTTCATACGCAGACGAGGAGGTCGGTGCGTATGGTTCTCAGGTCAGCAAGTGGTACCTGCACAGAGGAAGAGAGAAAACAAAAGACAGGAGCAGTAATTTGTTCAAACACTAGTGTTGTAAACTTTTCAGAGTCTTCTGTTGTTGTTCTGCTATAGTTGTTCCATCTTTCCCTATTCTCTTAATTATTTTGACACCTAAATAGAACCAGTGAGGTGGGGAATGGACTAATGGATGGGGGAAATGAGGGATTCTTCACCGAAGGGTTGGCCCCCGACGCATGTTGCAATCGGTTCTTCCCCTCGGCTCCTCACTGTTCCTGTGTCCTGTCATTTCCCTGTGGGAGGGGGAGCAACTTTTACAGTGTGACACAATCTGTCCAGGTTTATCCTGACACAATACTGCAACTGCTGTAATTAATATCCCTTGATGTGCCACTTAGGCTCTAATGGCTTGCAACATTCTACAGATTTCTTGGACTACCTGTCCTGTGACGTGTGTAATCTTCATCTGAGTTATTTCTTCTTCATTCTCTAACAACTTCAGTCATAGCAGACATCATACATGAGAATCAATGTTTGACATTATTGTGGACACTGCATGAGGGCATTTTACGTTTACAGTCTGACCTAACACTATTAATGATGAAAGGCCTGTGCTGTAAAATAACATTTAAGGCTGTGAGTTTATTTTAATTAGTGTCCCCCAAAGGAAAAACTGAGACAGTCAACTTCCCTTTGTTCTATTAAACAAAAATAAGTATTTTATCTCTGTTGTAAGTTAGAGGGGAAAATAAGCACTCACAGCCCAGAATGGTTTACAACTAAAACAGCTGCCCAACTGGGTTAATGACGAGGGGAGGGGCTGCTTCAGAGTAGCAAGCAGATTGAGCAGAAGCTGAGTAATATTGTTCACTTCTCTAATATTCTTTTTGTTTTTTCTACATTCTTTTCCAAAATGTCCATGTTTACCACAATAATAACAACTGATGCCCTCTCTCTTGGGAAATTTGCGTTTCTGTTGCTTCTCTGCGTTGACCTTAAAGGAAGCTGCTGCAATTTTTACTCTCTCCTTGACATCAGAGTCTCTTTCCCAAGTCGCTAAACTTTCCAAATTGTCTTGCAAATTTCTAGTAGCCCATGTGATGTTTAAGAAAGGCAACGCCTTTCTGTGTTCTGGCAAAAGACAATGAGACCAGGTGCGAACCAAAGGACCATTATCATTTAACACCTTCTCTGGAGTGTCTGCAATTCCACTGTAAGCTGCAGCTGTCTGGCAAAATCTTTCTGTGTACTCACTAACAGTTTCATCATTCTTCTGTACACAATTAGTGATCTTTGACCAGTCTACTTTCGGTCCAACAATGCTTGTTAACACTCTCAGAACTCCATCTCTCAAGTCATCTTTTCTGGCATTATAAAACTCAGAATTGTTTACGGCTGACTCAGTCAAGATCTGTGATATTAGCTGGCTGACTTCAGCTAGAGACATATCGTAAAGCCGCATCTTTCTGGACAATTCTCTCCTAAACTCAGAAAAATTTATTTGCACTGATGGCAAATTTTCAGCGATTCTCTCGATTTCTTTAGGACCTAAAGATAATTTGACTGTTTGTAACTGCAGTGTGGGGGTTGCAGATTGAACAGAGTCAATCCCTTTTGCCCTAGTCTGAGCCTTTTGTCTTGCTCCACACACTTCAAATGCATTTACATCTTTATCTATCAAACTAGAATTTCTAGGGGGTTCTAGTCTACAGAAAGACTGTAAATCAGGATAGCTTTCATCTGACTGTTGGTCTTCAGAATCACATTTGGTTGATGCCTGATTATGGCTCACATTTGTCTTGAAACAAGACACTTGAGTCTGCAATTGTTTGTTCTGTTCATTTAACTTATCAATACACCTAGCTTGTTCTTGTGCAATGGATAAGCTATATTCTCTATGGCAACATATTATTCCTTTCAGGTTTTTCTTTCTGATACAAGCACCTAACACCTTCTTGCATTCTTCAATAGACCACACTTTGTCTTGGTCAATATCAAATTTCTGTGTTAGTTCCAATCTAACTGACTCAGTCACTATGGAATTCATGTGCTCTCCTAGCAATGACTTGAACTCACTGTCTGTCCATAAAGGAGTAGCTAGTCCATTTTTCTCAGTTGATGGAACTAGCCTAGCATTCCTTCTAACCATTTTGTGATGTGCTTTGTTATCACACAATCAAACACTAAAACTTCTCTGATCAAAAGAGGGTACACTTGTTAACACAAATCAATTCTTGTTAACCTTCCAAATTACCAACATTTCACACTTAACTTCGGCTAAGTCTTCCCTGTTTGCACAGAGGGTATTTAAATCGGTAGCATAAGATGCTAAATCTCCCTGTCTGCCTGAAACAGAGGATATTCTTTTCTTCCCTGTCTGCCTGAAACAGAGGATATTCTTTTCTTCCCTGTCTGCCTGAAACAGAGGATATTCTTTTCTTCCCTGTCTGCCTGAAACAGAGGATATTCTTTTTAACATGTAATGTTAAAACTTCCCTGCCTGAAAAGAGGATCAGATTTTCATCTCTAAAAGCAAACTTTTAAAGGATAACTTAAGTTAACCAAACACTACAGCTGTCTGTTAACTTCTTTCTCTGGCGAAGCAGAGGCACAAAATTTGTACTGGTCTTTCAGCGGTTCTTTGAATAGAGTGAAACTCACCAAATCATTGTTTGTATGGAAAAGATTCCGTCTGGAACTTCAGTCAGAAAGGTGAATTCTTGTTGAGATTCAGTTGTTGAGCTTGAAGTTTCAAGATTCAGTCTGGAATTCAGTCAGAAGTTCATTCTTTGTTGAGATTCTTTGTTGAGCTTGAAGTTTCAAGATTCAGTTCTGGAACTCAGTCTTTGTTTCAAATCTGGATTCAGGTGAAGTTAATTCTATCCGGGTCACGGCACCATCTGTTGGGATTTAATTTCTTCTAAAGTTTAGGAACTCAGAAGAGCGAAGACCAGGAGACTCGAGTGTATCTTTTAAAGCAGGATTCTTTATTTGCTGTAGTCTGCTTCGTCCAAGCGTCTTACCCAAGTCTAACCTAAAGCAGAATAACTTTAGTTGATATACCTTTCAAGGGGGAGGGGTTACATTCGGTTCCTGCACTGTGACAGGACAAAAGGCAAGGGGGGGAATACCCTCTAAGAATACATCAAAACAAAACATGTAAATGTCCTGAGCCAGGAGAACAGGATGAAGCCGAGCTTCCCGCACTGCCAAAAGGTGAGGGGGGAAGACCCTCTCAGCAGGTCACTTCACATGCTGAGACATGAAGATAGGCTCAGTGTTGATTTAAGAATCTGCTCAGGCATTCACACTAATAAACTTCTATATACTATATTATTGGAAATCTAAATTAAACCTTTTAATAAATTTGTAATACCACAGCGGGAGCGCGCGAAGCTTTTGCGTGTGTTGTAAACAGACAGACTCGTGGTTTATGAGGACATGATATATTTTTACAATAAACAAACGGACACCTACAGTGGCCAGCTAAACAAATGTATTTAAACACACACATACACACACCATACATCGCATGCTCCATCGTTACGTGATCATGTTGTTTACTTGCTGTGCTTAGCTTACACGCCGATAGTTAACAACACACAGACATTTGAAGCAGTTTTACTCACCGCATGCGGTTGCAACGCACGACCGTGAACCTTTATCATTGGGACTGCTCCATCTTTAAGTATTAGGCGATCTGCAAATCCGGCGTCGAACTGGGCCTATAACTATAACCGTCGAAATGAAGGGAACAAACAAGCACACTTGCTGCTCTGGAAAAACAAAACCCATCCACAGGTCCCTTAACGCTGGGTTCTTTGGAAATTTGTGCAGTGTTGTCTTGCCCTGGCAACCAAAAACACACTTTTTTGGTGCCATTTTTTTGATTGCAGCGCAGCCGAGCCCGCGCTCTGACGGGCATAGGCGTACTCTCGCACGCACTAGGCTACAGCTGCGCGCCCTTCCGGGAGAATTGCCCTTAAGACCCGTATAAGGAAATTCCGCCCACTCTGACGACACAATGGGCCGTATTCGAAAAAAACTTTCCGAAACTTGTGACAAACTGGAAGGAGTATTTTTGGAACAGAAATACTCCATCAAACTTTCACAACTTTGTCCATGTTAGCATGGGAATCCAACTCTTTAACAGTGTAAAAAAACTCACTATGCATGAAATAGCATTTCACCCCCCCCCCCCCCCCCCCCCCTTTAACTAATTTAGATCAACTTTAATATTCAAATGTGAGGTGAGTATAACCTTTAAAATGTTCACAAAATCTGTTCCTGTAGATCGCTAAGTTTGAATCACTGCTTTCAAAAAGTTTTAGCTGTCAAGCTGTGTCATGGGGTCAAAGAGAAAGCCAGAGTCTTGTTTGCATTTAAACATTTACATAACTGTCTGTTTTTACTAAAGTTAATTTTTGACTATGCACACTTTTGTCTCTTGTAAAACTGCAATGCAGAGGCAGTTCCTAACTTGAACTCATCTTGAAATTGTCACATTATTACCTGTGGTAAAATATGAGGAAAACAGCTCTCATTTTAGTTATTACTTTAATAGTTCCAGCTTTGCTTGCTGTCAAAGGTAGGAAGATCAGACTTTATCTAATTTAAGGGTATTTTACATGCTGTATTTCCACAGTGGTAAAAGCTAAAATCATTATTGACTCATTGACATATATCTCTGTTTAAATGTGGAATATTGGCACTTACATGGGGAATTTGTGTTAATAATGTTAGATTAAAGCTTAAAAGATTAAGTCAGCATATGCATTGAAATTATGTAATATATGTTGTGTGCAGTTGGGGTGCTAGAGCCGATGAATAAATGAGCCATATAGGGACAATAAATAGTAAATTATAGATAATGACAGTTGATTAGTGAATTTGTGCTTATTTTTTATGCATTCATTCTTCATTATATTTTTTGCATCTCTACAGGCAAAAATTATACCAAAGAAAATGTTTGCCAAGAGCTCAAAGCCATTGGAATTGAAAAATTCAAAGAAATGCAAGTATAAAGTTACTTTAGGATTTACACAATTCGTAGTCTAAACCACAGTTTGTGGATATATAAATTCACTGCTGCTTTAAATGCTTAAAATATTTGGTTCTCACGCATAAGGTTATTAAAAATAGTTTTGACAATTATTTAGTTGATTAGCTTAATTCCATTCACTTTTGTCCACAGAATAGGCTATCCCTACATTTCTGTTTGATGTATATATAAAAAAGAGGAGATTCTTCGAACATGCTTGCATAAGTTATGTTTCTCGTCGATCCTTCTGCAGGTTCACTGTCCTCTACAGTCAAAAGTTCCCGAATGGTACATTCGAGGAGGTGAATTGTGTGGCAGATGAAATGACCAAGCTTGCAGAAAAATGCTGCAAAGATGCCAGTCCTGACTGCTATGATAAAGGAGTAAGTGGTAATGAAATATTTTGTGGCTGAATGCAATATACTGTAGTGACAAACCAAACTCCATTCAAATTAATCTCCGGTGTCAGGGAAAAGTTATGCAAATACAAATCTATTAGCCATTAGAGAAAACACAAAAGAAGACTTTCACACTGTTCTCATCGTCTTTGTATTAACCCTCGTTAAAATCACATCTAAATCAAACATTTCACACTTGCCATTTTGAAAGAGGAGTTACCACTGCTTTCAATGAAAACCTGCTGGAGAGAGAAACCAGTGCTAACCAGGTGTTGAGGAATTGGTTGATTAGCATCACCTCCTTATGCTGGTAAATGCTCCCAGCAGGAACAGGATGTAGACTCCAACGTCGGTCAAATGTTAGATTTCGGTTGAAAATAAAATCGGGTTGACGTCTAAATCCAACGTTCTCTTACGAGAGTATCTCTCGTACTGCGTAATATCTTACGCTATGGGGAAAACTCTTATCCACGAGATATTGAAGCCAAAAATTATCCTTAATTTTTTATTAATGTAAAACGCTTTGCGGCAGCAAGCAGACATAGGCGAGACAGCTCGCGCGCCTATTGGCTGCCCTGCGGCAACAGCAGCAGCCTATCGAGAGAGGCTCTGCGTGACGTCACGACGAATGGGGGCCTTTCGCGCCCATATCGTCACGTCCCGCCAGAAAGGGCGTGGTCTCGCCCTAGAAATAGGCTCGATAGCTGCTCTTACGTTGATTTTCATCTCTTCAGCGAAGCCTCCCGCATCGCTGGATCCAGAGTGAGAAGCCGCGCCGTCGACCTGTAGCCTTTCAGCGGGACGTGCCATCGAGCCTGGAGTCGCTGGCCTCGCCGCCTTCAGCCGCCGTACCTGCTGCGCTTTCCGGCGTACATATCCTTTCCTCTGCTTAGAGTGTGTGTGATTGCATTATCTGCCTTTTTTTTCCCCACCCCTCTAAAAGAGCGCCGTCTTTTTAAAGATGCCTTCCTGTGGTTCGAGCCCCACTCAGCGATGAGGACCGCCATGTCATCTGCGTGTCCTGCCTGGGTGAGGATCACGCGGCCATCGCGCTCGCTGACGGCGGATGCCATCATTGTGAACGCTTGCTTATGGTGACTCTGCGGACTCGCCTAGCTTTGTTCTCCGAGCCCGCATCCCAGCCCGCCGTGATGCCGCGCCGCAAGAAGCGCCGCGCCCAGCGCGCGCCCGAGCTATCTCCAGCCCGCCAGAGCTCGCCGGTTCGCCCGCCAGCTTCGCCGGCTTCGCTCGAGTCGCTCCCGGACGGACAGCGGCCGCCGTATGCCGCCGCATACGCCGTCGAGTTGGACGACAACACTGGGGCACGTTCTCTTTTGGCTTCGGATAGCGAGGATCGGGCGAGCTCCGTGGACCTCCCCTCCGCTAACGTTTCCCGCCAACCCTCTGGGAAGAGAGCCGGCATTGAGGTTGAGCTGATGCGTCTGCTCACCCAGGCCGTGGAAAGCATCGGCCTCGATTGGGAGGCGCTATCCGAGATGACGGAAGCTGAGCGCTCCGTGTTCCTCGACGCACCGCGCTCTCGCTCTGCTGGACGCCGCCCCTCTCAGCGCGGGCCCCGGCCGAGGATTGAGATAAAGCCCGAGGTCTCAAGGCCTTCCTAGTCTCTCTAGGAAAGCGACGGTGTTCAGTTCCCGCTGCGGCCGGAATTTCACCAAAACTTCTCGCTCGTTCAGTTCCAAGCAATGTGACTGTTCCAGTGTATTTCGCAGTGAGCAAGCTGGTTCCACAGCCCGCTTTCCTGCGCACAAAGGCCGTCGTTTCGGCTACTCAGCAGCGCCGCCAGGCCCGAGATCAGACACCGCGCTCTCGCTCTGCTGGACGCCGCCCCCCTCAGCGCGGGCCCCGGCCAAGGATTGAGGTAAAGCCCGAGGTCTCAAGGCCTTCCTAGTCTCTCTAGGAAAGTGACTGTGTTCAGATCCCGCTGCGGCCGGATTTCCACCAAAACTTCTCGCTCGTTCAGTTCCATGCTTTGTGACTGTCCCAGTGTATTTCGCAGCGAAGCAGCCGGTGTCTCAGCCCGCTTGCCTGCGCACAAAAGCCGTTTCTATGGCTACCCAGATAAATCCAATAAAGAGTGTATTTTCTGGTGTTCCGGCTACAGCCGATGGTGTTATGAGTGTTGTAAGAATGCCCACGCCCCAGTGCCCATTCCCACACCCAGACACAGCCCGCCACGGTGCAGGGCTAGCACACATAAAATCGACTCAGGTCGATTGTGCAGACTATGTAGTGAACGCGCCTATACAATCCCCGCTTACACTACACACTGCGTGTCCCTTGGTTTCTGTAAAAACGAAACCAACACACATTCAGTCGGCTCCGGCCGAAAGTGTTCTCAGTGCAGTAAATGTGCCCGCTCTCCCGCGCCCGCATCCTCTCACTGACACGCCGAATCCCACGAGATTCACCCCCGCTCGCTTCCTCTGCGCAACCCGTCATAGAGAAGCTGAGCGCGGCCAGGCTGCCCGCTGTAATCAGCGCGCGCCTTGCACGCTGTAAACACAGCAGCGTTGATTCAGTCAGCGCGAGCTGACAGTGTTCTCAGTACAGTTAATGTGCCCGCAGTCTCGCGCCACATTCTGGCACACACGCCGAATCCCACGAGATTCACCCCCGCTCGCTTCCTCTGCGCAACCCGTCATAGAGAAGCTGAGCGCGGCCAGGCTGCCCGCTGTAATCAGCGCGCGCCTTGCACGCTGTAAACACAGCAGCGTTGATTCAGTCAGCGCGAGCTGACAGTGTTCTCAGTACAGTTAATGTGCCCGCAGTCTCGCGCCCACATTCTGGCACACACGCCGAATCCCACGGGATTCGCCCCGCTCGCTTTCTCTGCGCGTCCCGCCATAGAGAAGCTGAGCGCGGCCAGGCTGCCCGCTGTGATCAGCGCGCCCCCTCCCCCCGCCTCGAACGCTGTAAACAAGGTGTTGTGTTCCCAGTACACAGGGGCTCTCGAGCCGCCGTTCTGCCGCGGCCAGAGCCCAGATTTCATTCTACCCTTAGCTATTCACGCAGATGCGTGGTCAAGGCTTCCCGGGGTATCAGAATGGGTGTTGAACACTATAACGAGAGGCTATTCGCTACAATTCGCTCAACGCCCTCGCCGTTACACGGCGCGCGTCGAAACTACGGTGAAAAGCGAAGTATCTCATCTACTTCGAGCCAAGATAGCGAAACTACTGAGGAAAGGGGTTATAGAACCTTTATCTCAGGCTCAGAGCGAAGGGGGCTTATACAGCAGATATTTTCTGGTACCGAAAAAAGATGGTGGGCTCAGACCCATTCTAGATCTGCGACTGCTGAACGGAACGCTCGTGAAGCGCCAGTTCAGAATGCTTACGGCCAGGAAAATCCTCGCGCAAGTGCGCCAAGGAGACTGGTTCATGTCAATAGATCTTAAAGACGCCTATTTTCAAATACAAATAGCGTCCCATCACAGGCGATTCTTGAGATTCGCCTTCGAGGGCCAGGCATATCAATACACAGTCCTGCCGTTCGGCCTGTCCCTAGCACCCCGTACGTTCACGAAGTGCATGGACGCGGCACTCGCCCCCCTGAGACTTCGGGGCATGCGAGTTTTGAACTACTTGGACGATTGGCTGATTCTAGCTCGTTCACGAACGGAGCTCATAGAACACAGGGCCGCATTACTCGAGCACCTCGAGGAGCTGGGCCTTACAGTCAATTGGGCGAAAAGCTCACTGCTCCCCAGTCGGAGAATTTCCTTTCTGGGAACAGTGTTGGACTCGCTATCCATGACGGCACGCCTGTCACCGGAGCGCGGATTGAATATTCAGCACGTCGCGAAATCCTTCCGCCACGGTTTTATAGTCCCGCTTAGAAGGTTTCAGAAAATGCTGGGTCTGATGGCCTCAGCAGCCTCCGTACTCCAGTTGGGCCTGCTCCGCATGCGCCCACTGCAGCTATGGCTAAAAGCACGAGTTCCCCCCAGGGCGTGGACCGCAGGTCTATTTCGCCTCAGGGTCGACCTTCAGTGCATTTCGGCTCTGAAACCATGGAAAGTAACCGACTGGTATCAGTCAGGTGTGAGTCTGGGGATCCCCTCGAGTGTGAGGGTGGTGTCTACGGACGCCTCCACATCGGGGTGGGGAGCGCTGCTCGAGGGCAGACCGCTAGCTGGCCTACGGTCAGTACGGGAGAAGCTCCTTCACAAAAACTGCTTGGAATTAATAGCAGTCGACAAAGCGCTACGGCGCTTCTGTCCCCAGATAAAAGGCCACCACGTATTGGTCCGGTCGGACAACATGTCAGTGGTGGCGTACATAAATCGCCAGGGCGGCGTCAGGTCCCGAAACCTTTACAGGCTGACGGAGCGCCTCCTGGTCTGGGCTCAGCACAACCTGCTCTCGCTGAGAGCGGCGCATGTGCCTGGTCACCTAAATGTGGGACCAGACAGGCTGTCCAGAAACAACGTCCCAGCAGGAGAATGGTCTCTGCACCCGCAGACTATCCAGCTGCTGTGGGAAACGTTTGGCAAAGCGCAGGTGGACCTGTTCGCGTCCCAAGAAAACGCTCACTGCCCGAGATTCTTCTCGAAAAGCCGGGACGCGCTGGCCCATGTTTGGCCCTGCCGCCCCCAATATGCTTTTCCCCCTGTCTCACTCCTGCCTCAGGTGTTGGAGCGAATCAGGAGGGAGGGATGCCCAGTGCTACTCATAGCTCCGCTCTGGACAAACCAGTCGTGGTTCCCTGTCCTGATGCAGCTGACCAGCGCTGCCCCATGGCCTTTACCGTTGAGGAGAGACCTCCTCTCTCAGGCGGAAGGCTCGATTTGGCATCCTCGCCCGGACTTGTGGTCCCTGCACGCATGGGCCATCAACGGGTACCCGCTGACCTCCCAGAGGGAGTGTTAAACACGATCGCGCAGGCTAGAGCCCCGTCTACCAGACGGCTCTACTCCTCGAAGTGGTCTGTGTTCTCTGCTTGGTGTCAAGCGCAGGGCTTTTCACCTGTAGACTGCGGGGTTACGGAAGGGCTTTCCTTCCTTCAGGAGCTACTGGATAAGGGCAGGTCCCCTTCCACGCTCAAAGTATACGTGGTGGCCATAGCAGCGTTTGCAAAACCGGTGTCTGGCCAGTCACTAGGAAAGAACGACTTAGTTGTGCGTTTCCTTAGAGGAGCTCGGAGGCTAAACCCTCCCAGGCCCCCTTCAGTCCTGACATGGGACCTTTCCACGGTCTTGGAGGCCATGAAAGGTGCCCCATTCGAGCCAATCCAGTCGTCAGACATGAAACACTTGTCTTTCAAGACAGCGTTTCTTATGGCTCTCGCTTCAGTGAAGTGCGTAGGGGACTTGCAAGCGCTTTCAGTGAGCGCGTCATGCATGGAGTTTGGACCTAATGACTCAAAGGTCATACTCAAACCGAAGTACGGCTACGTGCCAAAATCCCTCAACACACCGTTCAGGGCCCAGGTGATTTCCCTGTCTGCCCTTCCGGTTCTCAATGAGGAGAAGGACGCGAGTCTCCTTTGCCCTGTCAGGGCACTAAGGGCTTATGTGTCCCGCTCGTCTGGTTTCAGACAGACTGAGCAGCTTTTCGTTTCGTTTGGCGGCCGTGCTAAGGGACTTGCCGCTTCGAAACAGAGCCTATCCAGATGGATAGTCGGTGCCATAGCGCTGGCTTACACTTCTAAGGGCCTACAGTGCCCTTTGGGTGTTAGAGCGCACTCCACAAGAGGCATGGCCTCCTCGTGGGCATGGTCTAGCGGGGTTACCCTGCAAGATATTTGTATGGCCGCGGGCTGGGCCTCGCCGTCTACATTTATAAAATACTGTAACCTGGAGGTTCCCGCCTTACAAGCTGAGCTTTTGGCGGTATAAAATTCAGTGCTATCTGCCCGCTGTGCGGCTCGGATACTGAGTTTGACCTGCGTATTGCTCACTGACCGGTACAGCAGCTCATTAAAAATGTTGACACACATGTGGCCACCCAGTTCAGGCTGAATGTTTACCCTGACGGTATGCTCTATTTGTCACATGATTAGCTCCTTTCGGATGCTATTTTACAGGGAATGATGCTTCTAGCCTCTCTTCCCTCACTCTCTGTGAGTTTATGGTGATTATGCACTATATGCGCCCCGGGCTTCGGCCCCTGGGACTTTGGTGTTGGATCCCTACCAGCACGGCGTGTTGCATTGTGTTCCCCATAGCGTAAGATATTACGCAGTACGAGAGATACTCTCGTAAGAGAACGTACTCGGTTACTAACGTAACCTCGGTTCTCTCTAGAGAGGGAACGAGTACTGCGTATCTTGCCGTGCTTGGAATACGCTCTGGTTTGCTTCGGCGATGAAAACCAACGTAAGAGCAGCTATCGAGCCTATTTCTAGGGCGAGACCACGCCCTTTCTGGCGGGACGTGACGATATGGGCGCGAAAGGCCCCCATTCGTCGTGACGTCACGCAGAGCCTCTCTCGATAGGCTGCTGCTGTTGCCGCAGGGCAGCCAATAGGCGCGCGAGCTGTCTCGCCTATGTCTGCTTGCTGCCGCAAAGCGTTTTACATTAATAAAAAATTAAGGATAATTTTTGGCTTCAATATCTCGTGGAAAAGAGTTTTCCCCATAGCGTAAGATATTACGCAGTACTCGTTCCCTCTCTAGAGAGAACCGAGGTTACGTTAGTAACCGAGTACGTTTCCATCCCTTTGTGTGTATATAATAAGCAAAGGGTACTTGCGTTGTGGACCCGCCCATAGGCGCACATTACTTACGCGATCTTTCAATAACAAAAAAATGGAGGACTTCCGGTTGGCGAGTGGAATGGAGTAGAGGTGTTTTTCTAGACTCCGGCCACACAGCCTCTATTTTTACTATTACTCAGTCGGTTTAACCTTAACCTCACTATAACTTAGCCTGGTTCTACCAGACTCTCGTACATTTCATTTGTACAGAGAGTCTGGCACCGCTCCATTAACAAGCGTTAACTTCCTTGTAGGCGGGAACTCTATTGAAGTCTAAAACTATTGGATCTGCCTAGAGTCACTCTATCTGCCATAACCAATCGCTAACGTTTGGTCGTGACATATGTCTTTTCCCGAACCCCGTGGGAGGATGGCCATAAACACAAAAAATAAGCAAAGATTGTTCTTGTCCGGCTTTTTAAATTCTTGATATTCGGCAGCGTTGCCACAACTTTACTCGCCCCTCTGTCTCCCCTGCCTTTTCTGAAATACAACTCAAAATAACGAAAGAGTCGGGCATCAAGTCATGTTCTCAGCCCCTCCCTCTGTTCGCCCGATTGGCCCGGTTTAAAAAAATTTATTTCTGGAAACCCGAAGTCTACAGCCAATCCCAGGGGGAAAAAGAAATTGAGCGGAAGTGCGTAGGAGGGCGGAGCCAGGCCCAACATTTAAAAACCTTTTTAAAAAGTTAAATTTGGGCAGTCCTTTTGTCAGCC
>CM070820.1:23822501-23930012 GCA_036326025.1 Chrosomus eos | reverse complement strand
TGGAAGAGAAGAGATGGTTCAATAAAGTCGTTATTTTTCTGTTTTTTTGCACGCAAAAAGTATTCTCGTCGTTTTATAAACTTAAGATTGAGCCACTGTAGTCACTTGGACTCTTTTAACGATTTCTTTAAGAACTTTTTGGGGCTGGCAAGTTTCAATCCCTTAGAAGCCTATGGAGGAGTGACCCAGCTCTCAGATTTAATCACAAATATCTTAATTTGTGTTCCGAAGATGAACGAAAGTCTTATGGGGTTGGAACGACATGAGGGAGAGTAATTACTGACAGAATTTTCATTTTTGGGTGAACTATCCCTTTAAGAGGCCCGCCGTGGAGTCAGCAGTAGCTATGAATGTACAAACTGTTGAGGACGAAGTAAATAAAAAGAGAAGGTACTTTTCGAACAAGTGGCGCATTAATGACGAAGGGAAAACGAGGGAATGGTTAGCCTACCTTCCCGTCGAACAGTCCATGCACTGTACTTACTGTGTATAATAATACTTTATAAATTTTAATTCCGGGAAAAGTGGCTGGTAAAAAATATAAGTGGCTGGTAAAATTGGGCATCCACCAGCCACTGTGGCTGGTGGGCAAAAAAGTTAATTTCCCACCCTGCATATAACCTTTCAAATTGGGTTTGCCATTTAAAATGAAATGTTAATGTTACATTACTTGGAGAGACCCAGGATATATCAGGAAAACACTAGAACGCAACCACATCATACAAAGACGACACCGAACAATTAACTGAGGCAACTAAGAGCTTAAATACTAGATAATCAACAAAACAGAAACAGGTGTGTAACATAATCCGTAACCAAGGAAACTAACTTGAGAATATGGACGGGCAGGCATACAGGGCAAACATTTACACGACACCGTTTTCAACTAAAAGTAGAAAACTTTTTATGCGTTTTGGCTGTTAATATACATGACAACTTCGCTTTGTGGGCCTGCAAATGCACTTTAAAAAACACATTTTTAAAAGCTTGCAAGTCTTTGAAAACGTACTCGGTTACTAACGTAACCTCGGTTCTCTCTAGAGAGGGAACGAGTACTGCGTAATATCTTACGCTATGGGGAAAACTCTTTTCCACGAGATATTGAAGCCAAAAATTATCCTTAATTTTTTACTAATGTAAAACGCTTTGCAGCAGCAAGCAGACCTAGGCGAGACAGCTCGCGCGCCTATTGGCTGCTCTGCGGCAATAGCAGCAGCCTATCGAGAGAGGCTCTGCGTGACGTCACGACGAATGGGGGCCCTTCGCGCCCATATCGTCACGTCCCGCCAGAAAGGGCGTGGTCTCGCCCTATATCTAGGCTCGATAGCTGCTCTTACGTCGGTTTTCATCGCCGAAGCGAACCAGAGCGTATTCCAAGCACGGCAAGATACGCAGTACTCGTTCCCTCTCTAGAGAGAACCGAGGTTACGTTAGTAACCGAGTACGTTCTCTTACGAGAGTATCTCTCGTACTGCGTAATATCTTACGCTATGGGGAACACAATGCAACACGCCGTGCTGGTAGGGATCCAACACCAAAGACCCAGGGGCCGAAGCCCGGGGCGCATATAGTGCATAATCACCATAAACTCACAGAGAGTGAGGGAAGAGAGGCTAGAAGCATCATTCCCTGTAAATAGCCTCCGAAAGGGGCCAATCATATGACAATAACCAAACCGTCAGGGTGAACATTCAGCCTGAACTGGGTGGCCACAAGTGTGTCAATTTTTAAGTGAGCTGCTGTACCGGTCAGTGAGCGATACGCAGGCCAAACTCAGTATCCGAGCCGCACAGCGGGCAGATAGCACTGAATTCTATACCGCCAAAAGCTTAGCTTGTAAGGCGGGGACCTCCAGATTATAGTATTTTATAAATGTAGACGGCGAGGCCCAGCCCGCGGCCATACAAATATCTTGCAGGGTAACCCCGCTAGACCATGCCCACGAGGAGGCCATGCCTCTCGTGGAGTGCGCTCTAACACCCAAAGGGCACTGAAGGCCCTTAGAAGTGTAAGCCAGCGCTATGGCACCAACTATCCATCTGGATAAGCTCTGTTTCGACGCGGCAAGTCCCTTAGTACGGCCGCCAAACGAAACAAAAAGCTGCTCAGTCTGTCTGAAACCAGACGAGCGGGACACATAAGCCCTTAGTGCCCTGACAGGGCAAAGGAGACTCGCGTCCTTCTCCTCATTGAGAACCGGAAGGGCAGACAGGGAAATCACCTGGGCCCTGAACGGTGTGTTGAGGGATTTCGGCACGTAACCGTGCTTTGGTTTGAGTATGACCTTAGAGTCGTTAGGTCCAAACTCCATGCATGACGCGCTTACTGAGAGCGCTTGCAAGTCCCCTACGCGCTTCACTGAAGCGAGAGCCATAAGAAACGCTGTCTTGAAAGACAAGTGTTTCATGTCTGACGACTGGATTGGCTCGAATGGGGCGCCTTTCATGGCCTCCAAGACCGTGGAAAGGTCCCATGTCGGGACTGAAGGGGGCCTGGGAGGGTTTAGCCTCCGAGCTCCTCTAAGGAAACGCACGACTAAGTCGCTCTTTCCTAGTGACTGGCCAGACACCGGTTTTGCAAACGTTGCTATGGCCGCCACGTATACTTTGAGCGTGGAAGGGGACCTGCCCTTATCCAGTAGCTCCTGAAGGAAGGAAAGCACTTCCGTAACCCCGCAGTCTACAGGTGAAAAGCCCTGCGCTTGACACCAAGCAGAGAACACAGACCACTTCGAGGAGTAGAGCCGTCTGGTAGACGGGGCTCTAGCCTGCGCGATCGTGTTTAGCACTCCCTCTGGGAGGTCAGCGGGTACCCGTTGATGGCCCATGCGTGCAGGGACCACAGATCCGGGCGAGGATGCCAAATCGAGCCTTCCGCCTGAGAGAGGAGGTCTCTCCTCAGCGGTAACGGCCATGGAGCAGCGCTGGTCAGCTGCATCAGGACAGGGAACCACGACTGGTTTGTCCAGAGCGGAGCTATGAGTAGCACTGGGCATCCCTCCCTCCTGATTCGCTCCAACACCTGAGGCAGGAGTGAGACAGGGGGAAAAGCATAAAGGGGGCGGCGGGGCCAGACATGGGCCAGCGCGTCCCGGCTTTTCGAGAAGAATCTCGGGCAGTGAGCGTTTTCTTGGGACGCGAACAGGTCCACCTGCGCTCTGCCAAACGTTTCCCACAGCAGCTGGATCGTCTGCGGGTGCAGAGACCATTCTCCTGCTGGAACGTTGTTTCTGGACAGCCTGTCTGGTCCCACATTTAGGTGACCAGGCACATGCGCCGCTCTCAGCGAGAGCAGGTTGTGCTGAGCCCAGACCAGGAGGCGTTCCGTCAGCCTGTAAAGGTTTCGGGACCTGACGCCGCCCTGGCGATTTATGTATGCCACCACTGACATGTTGTCCGACCGGACCAATACGTGGTGGCCTGTTATCTGGGGACAGAAGCGCCTTAGCGCTTTGTCGACTGCTATCAATTCCAAGCAGTTTATGTGTAGGAGCTTCTCCCGCACTGACCACAGGCCAGCCAGCGGTCTGCCCTCGAGCAGCGCTCCCCACCCCGAAGTGGAGGCGTCCGTAGACACCACCTTCACACTTGAGGGGATCCCCAGACTCACGCCCGACTGATACCAGTCGGTCGCTTTCCATGGTTTCAGAGCCGAAATGCACTGATGGTCGACCCTGAGGCGAAACAGACCTGCGGTCCATGCCCTGGGGGGAACTCGTGCTTTTAGCCATAGCTGCAGTGGGCGCATGCGGAGCAGGCCCAACTGGAGTACAGAGGCTGCTGAGGCCATGAGACCCAGCATTTTCTGAAACCTTCTGAGCGGGACTATAGAGCCGTGGCGGAAGGATTTCGCGACGCGCTGGATACTCAATCCGCGCTCTGGTGACAGGCGTGCCGTCATGGATAGCGAGTCTAACACTGTTCCCAGAAAGGAAATCCTCCGACTGGGGAGCAGTGAGCTTTTCGCCCAATTGACTGTAAGGCCCAGCTCCTCGAGGTGCTCGAGTAATGCGGCCCTGTGTTCTAAGAGCTCCGTTCGTGAACGAGCTAGAATCAGCCAATCGTCCAAGTAGTTCAAAACTCGCATGCCCCGAAGTCTCAGGGGAGCGAGGGCCGCGTCCATGCACTTCGTGAACGTACGGGGTGCTAGGGACAGGCCGAATGGCAGGACTGTGTATTGATATGCCTGGCCCTCGAAGGCGAATCTCAAGAATCGCCTGTGATGGGACGCTATTTGTATTTGGAAATACGCGTCTTTCAGATCTATTGACATGAACCAGTCTCCTTGGCGCACTTGCGCGAGGATTTTCCTGGTCGTAAGCATCCTGAACTGGCGTTTCACGAGCGCTCTGTTCAGCCGCCTCAGATCTAGAATGGGTCTGAGCCCACCATCTTTCTTCGGTACCAGAAAATATCTGCTGTATAAGCCCCCTTCGCTCTGAGCCTGAGATAAAGGTTCTATAGCCCCCTTTCTCAGTAGTTTCGCTATCTCGGCTCGAAGTAGATGAGATACTTCGCTTTTCACCGTAGTTTCGACGCGCGCCGCGTAGCGGCGAGGGCGTCGAGCGAATTGTAGCGAATAGCCTCTCTTTATAGTGTTCATCACCCACTCTGATACCCCGGGAAGCCTTGACCACGCATCCGCGTGAATAGCTAGGGGCAGAATGAAATCTGGGCTCTGGCCACGGGAAAGCGGCGGCACAAGAGCCCGCGTGTGCTGGGAACACAGCGCCGTGTTTACGGCGTTCGAGGCGGGGGGCGCGCTGATCACAGCGGGCAGCCTGGCCGCGCTCATCTCCTCTGAGGCGGGTAGCGCCGAGAGAGAGAGCGGGGCGAATCCCGTGGGATTCGGCGTGTCTGTGAGGAAATGTGGGCGCGGGACCACGGGCACATTTGCTACACTGAAAACACTGTCGTTTAGGGCCGACTGAATGTGTGTTGGTTTCGTTTTTACAGAAACCGAGGGACACGCAGCGTGTAGTGTAAGCGGGCATGGGGATATGGGCGCGTTCACTACAGTGTTTGCACAATCGACCGGAGTCGATTTTATTTGTGTGAGCCCTGCACCGTGGCGGGCTGTGTCTGGGTGTGGGAATGGGCACTGGGGCGTGGGCATTCTTACAACACTCATAACACCATCGGCCGAGGCCGGAACACCAGAAAATACACTCTTTATTGGATTTATCTGGGTAGCCGTAAAAACAGCTTTTGTGTGCAGGCAAGCGGGCTGAGACACCGGCTGCTTCACTGCAAAATACACTGGTACAGTCACAACGCATGGGGCTGAACGAGCGAGAAGTTTTGGTGGAAATCCGGCCGCAGCGGGATCTGAACACCGTCGTTTTCCTAGAGCGGCTAGGAAGACTTTGGGGCCTCGGGCTTGATCTCGATCCTCGGCCGGGGCCCGCGGTGAGGGGGGCGGCGTCCGGCGGAGCGAGACCGCGGTCTCTGATCCCGGGCCTGGCGGCGCTGTGAGGCGGCGGCGGCGGAGGGCGGTGCAGGCTGGGGCTGAGAGCTGCGAGCAGGCGGCTTGGTGCGGCCTGTAGCGGAGCTCGAGCGCTTCGGCAGGAAGTGCTTCATAGCCTGAGAAGTCTTCTGCACCTCAACAAACCTGTCCGCGAAGTCCTTGACGGCCGTTCCGAACAGGCCCTCCGGGGAAATGGGCGCGTCGAGGAACACAGAGCGCTCGGCTTCCGTCATCTCGGACAGCGTCAACCATAAGTGTCTCTCGGCGACGGCGAGAGAGGCCATGTTCCGCCCCATGGCTTGCGCAGCGGCTTTAGAAGCGCGTAGAGCGAGGTCCGTAGCGCTCCTCAGGTCCGCCACACAGATAGCACCGGGTCCCTCCTCGTCCAGCTTGAGAAGGAGGTCTGCCTGGTAGATCTGCAGAATAGACATCGTGTGCAGCGCTGAGACTGCTTGCCCGGCGGCGGTGTAAGCGCGTCCGTGCAGCGATGATGTCACTCGGCAGGCTTTGGACGGGAGCGTCGTCTGAACCCGCCGTCCCGCAGAGGGCGGGCAGAGATGCGACGCGACAGCCGTCTCCACTGGAGGAATGGCGAGGTAGCCTCTACTTCCCGCACCGTCGACAGCGGAGAATGCCGCGGAGGTAGAGGTACGCATCCTGGCGGAAAAGGGGGCCTTCCACGACTTTGCAACCTCCTCGTGAAGTTCCGGGAGGAAGGGCGCGGGCCTAGATTTTGACGGAGCCTCGTCTTTGCCGAGAAAGCGCCCGTCTAATCTGTTGCGCGGCGGCAGCGTGGGTGCCTCCCAATCGAGGCCGATGCTTTCTACGGCCTTGGTGAGCAGACGCATCAGCTCAGACTCAATGCCGGCTCTCTTCCCAGAGGGTTGGCGGGGAGCGTTAGCGGAGGGGAGGTCCACAGAGCTCGCCCAATCCTCGCTATCCGAAGCCAAGAGAGAACACGCCTCGGTGTTGTCGTCCAACTCGATGGCGGACGCGGCGGCGGACGGCGGCCGCTGTCCGTCGGTGAGCGACTCGAGCGAAGCCGGCGAAGCTGGCGGGCGAACCGGCGAGCTTTGGCGGGCTGGAGATAGCTCGGGAGCGCGCTGGGCGCGGCGCTTCTTGCGACGCGGCGTCACGGCAGGCTGGGATACGGGCTCGGAGAACGAAGCCAGGCGAGTCCGCAGAGTCACCATAGGCAAACGTTCGCAGTGATGGCATCCGCCGTCAGCGAGCGCGATGGCCGCGTGATCCTCACCCAGGCAGGACACGCAGATGACATGTCGGTCCTCGTCGCTGAGTGGGGCTCGGCAAGAACCGCAGGAAGGCATCTTTAAAAAGACGCCGCTCTTTTAGAGGGGGTGGGAAAAAAGCAGATATGCAAACACACACACACACTCTATGCAGAGGAAAGGATATAACGCCGGAAAGCACAGCAGGTACGGCGGCTGAAGGCGGCGAGGCCAGCGACTCCAGACTCAATGGCACGTCCCGCTGAAGGCTACAGGTCGACGGCGCGGCTTCTCACTCTGGATCCAGCGATGCGTGAGGCTTCGCTGAAGAGATGAAAATCGACGTAAGAGCAGCTATCGAGCCTAGATATAGGGCGAGACCACGCCCTTTCTGGCGGGACGTGACGATATGGGCGCGAAGGGCCCCCATTCGTCGTGACGTCACGCAGAGCCTCTCTCGATAGGCTGCTGCTATTGCCGCAGAGCAGCCAATAGGCGCGCGAGCTGTCTCGCCTAGGTCTGCTTGCTGCTGCAAAGCGTTTTACATTAGTAAAAAATTAAGGATAATTTTTGGCTTCAATATCTCGTGGAAAAGAGTTTTCCCCATAGCGTAAGATATTACGCAGTACGAGAGATACTCTCGTAAGAGAACTATACCGTTATTGTCCCCATGTAAACAACAAAAACACTAATTTGTGAAAATTGTGACGTTGTGCGCATTTATTATGAGTTCAGTCTATAGACGCTTAGTGTTTCCTTACTAAGCGACATCGCCAACTACTGGCCTGGCAGCAGAATACAGCCTTTTTAATCATATGTGCGAACAGGGATCGTTTCGACAAAGGAAAGAAAAATCGTTTCTGTTTTTAGTACATCGTTGTCATGTAAACATACCATTAAACACAAAAAAACTGGAACATAAATCTGACAAAAATATTGTCACAATACATAAAATTGTAAAAAAAATCACAATAATGCAAAGAAAAAAATGCATCCTTTCTATGAAGAACTGTGACTATCCATTCTCAAGGATTGAAAGTGATTGTTCTGTATATTGCGTGTCCGATTTCAGTGGCTGAGGCCGTCGCAGACATAAACAGGGCAGTATTTGAGGGCGATGCTACGGCCACACTGGGTGCTCTGCAGTGTCCTGATGCAGGTCTTCGAGCAGTGCTGTCTGAATGTGCTCATGTCTACCATAGCCAGCTCTCTCAGTTACAGAGCGCTCAAACAGAACAAGGTAACTCTATCACACCCCTGATGACTGTGGTCAGGAAGGTCTAGCTATAATTTGAACATTAACTTAGCTCTTGTTATCTGCCTTACTCTTTGAGGCTGGATAATGTACTGTCATGCATATTAAATATAATTTATTATATAATTATACAGAATATTGTGTATGGTATTATCAAGCCTATTCTTGTATATGTTTATCATTGGCATTGACAAACCTAATTTGTGTCAAATTGTGCAAATTTTGCCAGTTTAATTTGATAAATTGTTAGATATTAGTTGTAAATATTTCACAGACTTTTCAAGCATCATCTAAAACAGTTACTGTTTTTTTTTTTTTTTTTTTTCAGACAGAGGCAAATACATATGCAATTAATCATAAATAAGTTTTTCTTCACATGACCTCTGGGCAATCACAGTGCTATAATTTTAATTGTGTTATCTGTAGGGACCAGTGGCAGTTCATGGGTAAAACACAAGATCAAGGATAAATATGATTACTTCTATAACATCGAAAGCAAAGAAGGGACATGGGTTGAGCCAGATCATTTTTTCCATGACAGTTCACAGCTCACCAAAGAAGATATTCAGGTATGTCTTTAGCACAAACATACATTTGCAGTGTTATGTGTTGTTTGTGACAGCTCTGAAGTTCATTTAATATTTTCTTTCCCCCTAAATAGAGTGTTTTGAGCAGTGTAACAGTGGAGTATAACAGAGAGCAGCTGTGGTTGGCCAATGAGCCACTGATCATCAAACTGCAGGCCCTGATTCGTGGATACCTGGTGAGGCGGGCACATACTGACAGACTGGAGTACCTGCAAAAACAAGAGCCGAGCGTCATCAAACTACAGGTGCTTAACTGTGTTAAGTAAATTATTGATAGATACATAACCTGATTACTCGTATACCAGACCTCCAACAGCCTTGTGAATTTTTGTTTGTTTGTTTGCTATCGTTTACTGCATGTTACTAAAAAATTCTTATTTATATCAAAGTTTATAGAATTTGAAAATTCTAAGACTCAAACTTTAATTAAAGAAAACAATATACTACGTAATTTCATAGTTTGTATAATTGGCACTTTCATTTGCCAAAAATCGCATACTCCCTTTTTTCACATTGGGTTTGGTTTACCATTGCAGGCATCCTGGAGGGGCTACAAACAGAGAAGAGTCTATAAAGACAGACTAAAGACCTTCCAAGACAGCGTGAGCACTGTGATTAAGGTAACGGTTCTTTCACTAATGCTCTTTTATTACAGTTTTTCATCATACCATATTCATATTGTTTTGAATTGGAGTACTTGAATTATTCATAGCATGCAAAACATGTTTCCTCTACACTTCAGTTACAGTCACTGGTGAAGATGTGGAAAGCTAAACGGAGCTACATTAAGAGAATGCAGTACTTCAAAGACCATGTAAGTCATCGCACTCACAAGTGAACGAGCAGCTTCTACATCTGCATACTCATGACGCTGAATATTCTGTGTCGTGTTCAGGAGAAAGAAATAGTGACGATTCAAGCTTACCTTAAGGCTAATAAAGCAAGGGTTGACTACAGAACTTTGAGTAAGTCGATTACATTATTATATTGAATGTATTATGTCATTTAATTTACATTTACTTGTATTGTTAGTTGATTGGTTTACATGGTAAATATAATTTTTTTCTATTTTTTTTCAAACAGCCGGTTCTCAGCACCCCCCTCTTCAGTGGTCCGTAAATTTGTACATTTGCTGGAACAAAGTAGCCTCGATTTACAGGAGGAACAGGAAGTGACACGGCTCAGAGAGGAAGTGGTCACCAAGATTCGTGCTAATCAGCAAATGGAAAAGGATCTGAATTTAATGGATATTAAGATTGGCCTATTAGTAAAGAACAGAATCACACTACAGGTGCTATTTTTATGCAGTGGCTTAAAATAATTTAAAGACTGAGATGCAAAAGCTATGACACAAATGTTACATTATCCTTTGATGCACATAGGTTTGAGTTTTCCCAAAAAGACCAAAAAAAAAAAAAAAACACTTGAGTCTCATAAGAGTAGAAGCAGTTACAGATGATCAAACCAGTTGAGTTTAACCTTTGACCCATCCTAATTTTTCCAACTACTTCAATGTTTTCTCCTTTGGCAGGATGTGGTGTCACACAGCAAAAAGATGAAAAGCAAAAAGAACAAAATGAGTAAAGAAGATCTGGCCATGGGGGAAAAGCAGGGCATCAAGGGCCTGAGCAAAGACAAGAGGAAGAAACTGGAGACCTATCAGCATCTCTTTTACCTTCTACAAGTGAGACCCTTTGCCCAAATTCAGTCGTTTTAAATCATTTAAGAAATTGACTGGAATGCTGAATATAAATGTAAAAACAGCATTTGAAATATAAATACTGTAAATCCTTTCAGTTAATCTTTTTCTTAATTTAACAGACTAATCCTTCATACCTGGCCAAGCTAATCTTCCAGATGCCCCAGAACAAATCCACCAAGTTCATGGACACTGTGATCTTCACGTTGTATAACTATGCCTCTAACCAGCGGGAAGAGTACTTGCTGCTCAAGCTTTTTGAGTCAGCGCTGCGAGAGGAGATCAAGTAAGATATAGAGACTGAGACGGAGATTTAGATCTTTTTTTTGTTAGCTTGAGCATGCAAAAACAACATTGTTTCAGAGAGACTAATTTCATAATAACTTTAAATTCATAATTATTGCATCAAACGTGAATCAAATGTATCTGATACAATGTGTATAGTTTTGCCTTATAATGTACAGTATGGCAAATATTATTGTAACTTTGCTGTCATCTCTGGCAGATCTAAGGTGGATCATATCCAGGAAATAGTGACAGGAAACCCTACAGTCATTAAGATGGTTCTGAGCTTTTACCGCGGTGCTCGTGGACAGAACGCCCTCAGGCAGCTGCTTGGACCAGTGGTTAAAGAGATCATTGAGGACAAAAACCTGGGCATCAACACTAACCCTGTAGACATCTACAAAGCCTGGGTTAATCAGCTAGAGACCGCTACTGGAGAAGCCAGGTTCATATTTTCATATGCATATTTTCTCATCTCACATATTACCACAGTTTCTACATCCATTTCCCCTCCAACTTTGTTAGCATATTTAATTTTTTCCATACTATTTATAAATTGTAACAATAAAACAATGACCAAAAGTTTGGGGTCAGTAAGATTCTTTTGCAAGAAATGAATGCTTTTATTCAGCAAAGAGGCATTCAATTACAATTTATATTTGAAATAAATAGGTTTCCACAAAAATATTCAGCTGTTTTCAACTGATGATATTAAAAATGTTTCTAGAGCACCAAATCAGCATATTAGAATGATTTCTGAAGGATCATGTGACTGAAGACTGGAGTAATATAGCTGAAAATTCAGCTTTTGCATTATGATTTACAAGAATACTTTAAATGATATGCATACTTTAAAATATATGCAAATGAAAACAGTTATTTTAAATTGTAATATTTCACAATATTTCTGTTTTTACTGTATGGTTGATCAAATAAATGCAGCCTTGGTAGATGAAGAGACTTCTTTCAAATACATTAAAAATAGAAAGAGGGGGTCGGTATTAGATATGCAATTGTTTTGTTTTTGTTTAATTATTTTTTACTACTGTTGTTGAACTTCACTTCATAGTAAGCTGCCATATGAGGTCACGCCAGACCAGGCTCTGTCACACGAGGAAGTGAGGGCTAAACTGGAATCCTCCAATCAGATGCTCCGTACCGTCACAGACAAAGTGCTCGGCTCTATCATGTCATCGCTGGACAGCATCCCGTAAGAACGAAGAACAATCGCACTGTTATTTGTCAACTATGTCTCTTGTATTATGAAGGATTATTTTACACAATATAACTTTACAGTGTCATTGTGCACCAGGGGGCAGCACTGTAGTTAAAACAGAGAGTCCACCAAAAACAAAACATATTTTCAATACATAATCAGCGTTGTGTGCTGTTTTGCACTACTAACTACTACTAACCTCTCATTAATTTAAGGTAGGCCAGATGTTTTATTTTTTTTTCATTATTTGATATCTGTTTTCTTTTGCATGCAGTTACGGCATGAGATATATTGCTAAAGTTCTAAAGGACACGCTTCATGAGAAATTCCCTGACGCCACAGAGGATGAATTATTGAAGGTCAGATGTTGAATATTTTAGTGGTACTCGTGTATCAAGATTCCATACAAATGTTTCTTTTAAAAGATGTGTTCAATGGATCCTGCCTGCAAAGCTCCTTTCATATGACATGTAGCTATAATTGCTTGACACATGATGAACCACACAGATTAGAGATGAACTAAATCACATTTTGTGGAGTCAACGTCTCAAGAACCCAGAAAAATAATGGTTCACATGAACTAAGTTCAGTTTGAATAGCAGCATCTTCTTCCCACAGATTGTAGGGACTCTGCTCTATTACCGTTACATGAATCCTGCCATTGTGGCTCCAGATGGCTTTGACATCATTGACATGACGGCCGGAGGTCAGGTGCATTCAGAGCAGAGGAGGAATCTGGCGTCGGTGGCTAAGATGCTACAGCATGCAGCTGCCAACAAGCTTTTTGAGGACGAAAGCGACCACCTCACCCCCATGAACAGCTACATTTCCCAGACCTATCAAAGATTCAGGTGAGAAGAACAGAGCTCTTCATCAGTTTAAAGTCACAAAAAAAAAATACTATTACTGTTGAGAAGAATCAAATACTTAAAGGGATAGTTGACCTAAAAATGACAATTCTGTCATCATTTACTCACCCTCATGTTGTTTAAAACCGGCATGACTTACTTTCTTCTGTGGAACATAAAATAATATATTTTGAAGAGTATCTCAATGTGTTTTTGAAAGTCAATAGGGTCCAATGTTGTTTTCTTCTCATAGAAACATAAATACGTTATGTAGAAACTGATGAGTAGAACAAAAGATTTTAAACAATCAGACAAATCTTTAGTCAGGACAGGCTAAAGATATATGGAAATTGAGATTAAAGGTGAGGAAGTGTTTTTGTATGAAAGTAAGGCATCAGCAGTGAGAAGGGACGTGTGTTGCCACTTCAGACAGATTAGTGTGTGTATGCTTGTTTGAGGCAGCTGGAAGTGCTAAATGACCTTTTGCCCAAAGCCCCTCATTCCCATGCCGGTGAGTCATTCTTACTGGAAACTCCCTCCTGATTTCTTTTCCTCTCTGATTCTCAGCAATTCTTCCTGATTATCTGTAGTATTGCAGTTTATGACAGCATGTGACCTTCTTATTCAAGTATACTTTGCATTGCAAATTGATAATGCATTTGGTTCAAACATCTTGTTTTGCATTTTTATTTGGTTCAAAACAGATTTCCACAGAATTTGAACAGCTGTTACTCACAAAATTCCACACTCCCATGTCTCCTGCGTATGTGTGTATTCAATATTTTGGCTAATTCGATGGGGTTTTCATATTTTACCATGATTCTACCGAAATCCACAGATTTTTCACAAAAAAATCAACATATTTATAGGGTACTTTACAGCTGGCAAAATGGGCTTTCAATAAAACTTGGCTGCCTATACAGTAGAAAGGCAAAAAATAAATAAATAAAAGTTGGTGCTACCTGACTAAAAAAAACAGAAAAGGCCTGTTGCCTTCCCTTTTGTCAAATAGGTAGGAAAACTTCAACACCCATAATGCACTGGGCATGTCCACTCCCTCCAGTCTGCTGTGTGTAGTACCCTCACCAGTCAAATCCAACTTACTTTAGTAGGAAACACTTCTTAGCTAACTTTTAGTCATAATGGTGTCGACTGTAATGTTCATAGGTGCAAGTCTGTAAGAATTTAAAGAGTAAACTTTTAGCGTAGTGGGTTACTTTGGGTTTCCAGCGAAGGATCCAGCATGTTGTAGGCAGTGTCTTAAAGCTGCAAAGAACATGGAGAGAATGTCGCAATAAAAAATCTGAAAAACCTCAGTGTTTGTAGTCAACATTTCAAACTGGATGACCACAAACAGTGTTTAAGACCAAATGGAGGGGAAAAACTGCCGTTCTGTCAGTTCCACCCATCCTCCCAAAGCAAAACACTATTGTGTACAGGTAAGAAAGCTGTTGCCGTAGTGTTCTACTATAATGCTGTTTAAATAGTAGACATAGTATAATAAATAAAAAATGCGGATGGGCAATCTGTAGTTTTCACAAATAAACGTGAATTTCTTGGTCCATAAACTACTGACAATGCAAAATGGGTTATAAATCTGTGAAATTACAACAATCTGGGCCTGGTTACAACCTTTTTTTTTTTTTTCAGGGGCTTCTTCCAGGCAGCTTGCGACGTTCCAGCTCCTGAGGAGAAGTTTAACGTGGACGAGTACTCTGATATGGTGACACTCAGCAAACCTGTCATCTACATCTCTATTGAGGAGATCATCAACACACACTCTGTAAGACGCAATATAACCAACCAATTCAATAGAAACCTCTTTTTTCATACATGCAATGAAACAGAAGTAGCAAGATATTTTTTTATTCTGTATTGTAATACACCCGAGTGTAACGGATTGTCAGAAAATAAAAAATGTAGGGCGGGACTTGGTTCTATGCATTGGTTGTTGATTGGATTCCGAGATGTGGGCATTGCCCTCAAAAGTGGTGGCAGATAAATGAGAGCTTGCAGAGTTTAAGCAGACTGAATGAATGAGTGGAGAAATCACAAGTCTGTGATTTTTCTCAGGAAGATCTAGTTATGACATTTAGATTTAACATCACAAGGTCAACACATTTTTAAATAATACAACATTTGTGTACTAACCATCCACAATAAGATCTACAACTTGCTTTTAGAAAATCGGTATGGTGAATTTTCATTTTTAGAGGTTTGTATTACAGCTGTGAGCCCATCATTCAGTGGAAGAGATGGCCTCTTGTTTTATCTTTTATTGCTGGGCTGTTCATATGAAAAAGAGACACACAACTTGTCAAAACGTGTATTTTCAACACTTACTGTATCTGTAGGCATGTGATCTGGAATGTGAAGTCAAATGCTTTTTTTAGATCTGCAACTCATTGTGACTAAGTTTCATTAGCCACCTTTGAGTCATGAGAGGAATCTACTGTGAGGAGCGGCTTAACTTGATCCATATGTGAGGAAGTGACATCATGACCTGTGCAGACATAATAAATAGAGCCTGCATACTTTTCTCAACTCAGCCAAACGCCTACATTCTTTCTATTGGAGAACTAACATTTATGTATGTTTTCAAGAGTGCAACACATAAATTAAGAGAAGTGATGTCCATTTTCAGCTCTATGACTAATATATATTTGATTGAACCAGAGATATTTTGTGATATATTTTGTGATGTGCAACTCAAAACAGATATTTAAGAGATATACAAGGAGAACATTCCCTTCAAATCAAAACTGTGTATTATTGACTCCTTAAGTTTGGTGTTGTCCTGGTTTCTCTGCCAAATTTTAGGACAATGAGATGGATTGGAAACAAATACTGATCCTCTTAGTTATGTTGTGGATTCTATTTAAAAAAAAAAAAAGAATGAATCCCAGACTTTACACTTTCAACTTTGCATTTTACAGAATAAAGAGCATTAATTTTTATTGATTTTTGACCCTCATCTTTAAATAGAGATCACAGTAATAGTAATTATAATAATACGTTAACTTGATCCAAGGTCGATTTTAATATTGTGATGATGTGTTGTTTTGCTGTTCTGTCTGTAGTCTGATAATTAAATTTAAATTTACTTTTTTTTCTAGTTGGTGTTGGAACATAAGGAAGCCATTGCTCCAGATCACAGTGATATTCTGCTTGAGCTCCTGAAGGACCTGGGGGAAGTTCCTGACATCGAGTCTCTACTTGGTAATATGATAACACATACAAACACATAACTTCATTAATTCACTGGGAACACCTTTTAGACATCACCAGAATTATCCACCTAGATGACATAAAGAATGATTTGAGGTTTTTGCAACAGTGTTTGAGTTTAGAGACATTTTCACTCACTGACAGTTGATTAATAGAAAATGACAGAAATTAGCAGAAACCTGCTGTCAGAACTTCGACAATAATGAAAGTAAAACACACTCTGACACTCAGGTGAAGGAACTGTGGATACAAATGACCCAAACAAGGAGAACTCACTGAGTCAGCTGGCCAAAACAGAGATCTCCCTTACCCTCACCAACAAGTTTGAGCTGCTGGATGGAGATGACAAAGACATGAAGGGACTAATGACAAAGTAAGGGAGCAAGTAATCATCACTTCTTCAACTGCCTTAAAATGTGAAATGTCCTTGCATATAAATATCTCTCTTGCCACACTCAACTATTCTTCACTGTCCTCATTTCCTGTCTTCATATCTCTCCTTACCCATGGGAGGAAGTGGTTTGGTGACCAGTTTTATCTTCACTTCTAAAATGGGTAAAGGCCTGGTCACACCAAGATGATTCAGTGTAAAATTTAGTGCAACAATCATTTTACATTTCTATATTAATGTGTCCATTTAAAACAACACAAACATTTGAATGCATTGAATACTTGAAATGTGTAATAATACTCAAAAGGAAACATTTGTTGGCTATCATTTGCTGGCCAGTATTGTCCTTCCGTTAAACTTGCATGCTTACTGCTAGAATTCTTGTCCAGGGCTCTTTCCATATGGTGCAGTATTTCTTTAGGGAGGAAGCAGGAAGAGTGACATCATAGCTCATTGTCTATATGTTTACACCCTGCTCCATTTCCATTTCAAAAAACAACATCTGTGAGGCCCCCGTGACCCAAAGGTGTACGATCTTCTGTTTACAGACCATATAAACATGAATTACTGTAACCAGACAGTTTGTGTATGTACATTGTGAGACAAATCACAAATGAGTCTGTGTTTTCCCAGCAAGCACTTTTGGTATGCTTTTACTACCAGACAAACTTTGGACAAACTCGTTCTCAAAGGGATAGTTTAATCAAAAATGAAAATTTTATTATCATTTACTCTCCCTTATGTCGTTCCAAACCTGCATGAATTTGTTTCTTTCCTTTGTAGAACATAAATATATTTTGAAGAATGTTCTTGTCCATTTAATAAAAAAGCCACATTGGACCCCATTGACTGAATGTATATACAATAAAACATATATAATCTTTTATGCTCAGCAGAAGAAAAAGTCAGAATATCAATCAGTTTTTAAATTCACAACAAGCATAAATTTTGTCAAGTTCGGACATTAGTAAGTTGAGGTTTTTTCCTTATGTCACCAGCATTTTGCAGGCTTTATCAAGTCTCAATTGTGAGTGCCAAAGAAGTAGACTTGTATTGCATTATCTGTTGAACAATGTCAGCCCGTTTCTTACCAGATGAGAAGACGCTGAACATGTTGAGACACTCTGATAAGGGCATCCTCATCTTTGTTTGCCTGTCACTTTGCAGAACAAAGAAACTGATAGTGGACGTGGTGAAAATTCAACCAGGGGAGACACTCACCGATATCCTAGAAACTCCCGCCTCTGCTGCACAGGTACCTGCCTTTGCCCCATGATCAAGATTGAATGGAGGCCAGTCTTCCAACACATTCAGATGATGTTCAGTCGATTAACCTTCTACCCTCTCTTCTCTGGTGTTGTAGGAGGCAGAGCACGCCAAGCTTGTGGAGCGTCAGGTGGTGCAGGACTCTCAGACTCCAGAAGGGTTAAAGAGCAGCCAGGCCATGCTAGAAGACCGGCAGCTGCCTCTGGAGCAGAAGAAGAGGAAGATCCTCAGGAACCTGAGAACTCTAGAGCAGGCTGGCCTGGCCAGCTCGAAACACAAGTACCAGGAAGTCATCAATGACATCTCCAAGGTCAGGCCTTAATGACTTCATTCAGGGGTGCAGGAACTATGTGAAAAGAGCTTGGCGCACATTAAGCATGGCTCACTTATGAGTAATACTTGCGTATGGGATTAATGTATATATTCCTAAACCATATAATGATTGCTGTGCCCTATCTGTCTATTAAATAATGGGATGACCTTATCTTGCTCCCTTTAGGACTGCAGGGTTCCATAAACACCTTCAACTAGATAGTTCATTTCTTTTAGTCTGACTGTATTTGTAAAAAAAATATTTATTTTTTTTGCATGTGGCAGGACATTCGATACCAGCGGCGCTATAGGCAGAGGAGAAAAGCAGAATTGGTGAAGTTGCAGCAGACTCTGACTGCGCTCAACTCCAAGGCTGATTTCTATCAAGAACAGATCAACTACTATGACACATACATTAAAACCTGTCTGGATAACCTCAACAGAAAGTGAGTCGAGATACATGTAATGTTCTCTGGGAACTTTTCATATTTTGTACAAGTATGCTCATAATTATGTGGGCCTCTTTGTACCACTCAGTGATCAATAAGAAATCAATGAAGTACTTCATTGTGTTAATACATAGATACAATAATCTGCAATTTAATTAGCAAACAATTAATCAAGTAATAAAACAGATGTATTCACTATATATTTAATTAAATGTAGTAATTTAGAAAATAATGTTAAAACTTATGACATTTATTATTTGCAATTTCAGTTTAATTATTGCTTTTCTTTATTATATTTTGCCTTTTTGTTGATGTCCTGACCAATCTGTTGTTAATATCAATTTGTTCATTAATCAATTTAATTAACTTTTGCCATTTTTTTATCTATCTAACTTATTTTAATGTATTGATGTTATCCCCATGTTGAGACCCCAAGTTATTTTCACATTTGATTTATTAATATCTCGAATGATTATTGATTGGCACAATACATAATGCAATTAACCAATGATACACAATAGCTTAAGAGGGGCACTTAGTTGTGTGCAAATTGGGAAGTGTCCTATATTACAGAATATTCACTAATGGTTGTTTCACCACCAGGAATTCACGAAGGTCCATTAAACTGGACAGAAAGGAAGAAGAGAAGAGCACTAAGAAGTCCAAGGCCTCGTCCCTGAAGTACACGGGTGCCAAACTGCACGAGAAAGGAGTCATTGTGGAGATTGAAGGCCTCCAGACTAATCAGTGTGTACTTCCTCTTTACACCATTTATTTATTTTCATTATTTTGCATTGATACTGCGTAACTTTATATTGTGCCATAATAAAGCACATACATATATTCCAAACCTGCTCGTGAAGGGCCACTGTCCTGCAGATTTTAGCTCCAACTTCTCTCCCACAACACACCTGCCTGGAAGTGTCTAGTAGGCCTTGTAAAACATAATGCTTTTCAGAGAATGCTTAATTGTATCAGCAATTTGTGTGTTGCATTTAAGGGTGGGTAGTGCATTATGAGGAGTTATCCATCCTGTTTTGCTCTTCCTCATGCAGGCCAAATGGGAGTTTAGTGAGTGGCAAGCCAACAATTTTTGCTATCTCTTCAGACAGATCAAAAGAATATTAATAATGTTATCTTAAGGGATTTAGTCGTATAATTTGTTGTCCGTTTCAGGAATGTATTATGTTTATCATACTTTTTGACCAGGCACTACCAGTCATTTTGCACTCTTAAGCCCCGCCTATTCCAGTACTTCAGTAAGTGTTTTGTACGTTTCAGGTTAAAAAATGTCATGTTTGACATTTGCCCTTGTGAGGAAGTGGGTGACTTTGAGATAAAGGCCAAGCTGATGGGTGTTGAAATGGAGAAGGTGCAACTGCATTTCCAGGTTAGTTCCCAGGTTCAAAGAGCCCGGCACAAGTTGTTCTCCATGCAGGATATTACTTTTATTATTTGAAATTGTATTTATGGACACACAAATACAGAAATGTTTTTCATGTCTCGTGTTTTTTATTTGTCAGGACCTGTTGCAGCTTCAGTATGAGGGAGTAGCTGTCATGAAAATGTTTGGCAAAGCTAAAGTCAACGTCAATCTACTGATCTTCCTTTTGAACAAAAAGTTCTACGGGAAATGAGAATCCCTTGGAGTTAATGCAGTGCAGATAGGTTTGGAAATATTAACTAGCTATTAATGTTAGTTTACACTTTGCAAAAAGAATGGAATGTGCCTTTGGTTTTTAGATGTTTTTGTAAAAGAAATGTCTTTGAGCATTCAGGGTATTTGTGCAACCGTGTTTGCAGGTTTTCTGTATTTAATTACCTATAAAATGAGATCTCACCACTCTAAGAATGATATGATACATGCCAAGCTGTACATACATAGCATGCTTAAGATTTTACTTGCATTCAAATGAAAATTAATCACCACAATCAAAGAAACTGATGCTCACAATATCGCATGATGACTGGAATTTTGTTTTTAAAATTGTGTATGGATTATATTTTTAAATACAAATATAATTGAAATATATATTTGATGGCAAATAATGTATTGGAAGCTGAAATATTTTAATGTTAAAAATGTATAATGTGGGAATAAGACAAATGACTCAAAATGCACTACTGCCGTGTGGCTGTTAAATAAGATAAACTAAAGGAGAATTTTCACAAGCCTGTCATTAACTAGTGCCTTTCATTTTTAAGTGCTCAACTGTACATCTTTTAAAATATGCCTAAACATTTTCAGATAAAATAAATGTGTACTGAGAAGGTTTTAATTAAATACATCTTACATCAAAACCGTGTGTGTTTATTCATTTATGTAGGGTAGATCCAACATAAGGGCTGTATTTTGAATCAAAAACCCTAGTGTAAATTCAATATTAATACCATACATTCAGATTTAAGTTGTTTTTAAATAAGATCATTTTTTTCTGTCAATTCTGCATGTCCTCCAGACAGAAACTGCAATAACAACCCTTAGAAATATCCAAATAATTTAAAATTTGTATCAACTAGTCCTGGTCTCCCATGTGTAAGTGGATTTTAGAGTCTTGAGCTGCACGAGACGAGGAGGCGTTGACGTGCACGCGCCAGACGGCGGGAATCCAGCATCCTCCCTCCAGTCTTTCCTGATGTCTTGAGAGCGTGCGCGATCAGGCTCATTCGGGAACAAAGTATTTGATGTTAAGAGTAAATCGAACAGAAAAAAACACAGGGATTTTGAGCTGCCCTGTTTCTTTCAGTCATGATGTTGAGGGTTGTGGTGTTGATGGGGCTGCTGGCTGTGGAGGGATCTGCGGTTGCGCTGCCCAGTAACGGTAAGACACTTCTTAAAGCCTCTTTCTTTGCACTGGACAAACACAGGGTAGGCTAATCAACTTTAGTAATCTTTGGTAAACAGAGCTAATTGCATTAATTTGAAATTAACTTCTTAAGGCAAGACTAATTGGTCGAAAGTTGAAATCCTGAGCAACTCCGTTTATGGTAATTATTGTTTTTGTATTATTATTTAAATAGGCTACCAATTAGCTAATCGTTTAATCTCTTCTGGGGAAAAGTTTAAACCAGCTTTGAAAAGTTAAGTAGCCATGAGCATTGTTATACTAGCCTATTCATATTCAAATATAAATAATAAACATAAATCTACATTTTAAAATAAAGTTAAAATCAGGGGCAGTAAATGTTAAATGTCAGCAATAGGCCTACTTTTTACCGTTATAAAAACACATTTTAATTTATTGAAATTAGTGAGAGTGGTAATGAACTACATTACTATTTAAATGCATCCAAATAATCATGAAATCCCTTCTGTAAAAATAAATAAATAATTTAATGATCGATTAGTCAAGTCTGCGCTGAAACAGTGCGTACCTAACTTATATCTTGTCCTCTTGTGACAGCGTGTGCCATTTAATGCCGTTGACAAGTGTTTTCCTCAGCGCATAACATTTTATGGTTATTGATCTGTAAATGTTAGAAAGACCAGTATATTATTTCCTTTTTGCAAATTCTGACAACAGGTGTCTCGTTAGTCAATGAACAAGCGCCGGTGCGCGCATGCGCCGTTAGCGTTTTTTTTTTTTTTTTTTTTTTGAAAATAAGTGTAGGTTTAAACCAGTCTAACTATAATCATATTTACGAGAGCAGTAACAGTAATTTACTTGTTGGTATGTAGTATAGCCCATTAATCTAATAAATAAAGCCTGTTTAGAGGAGTGTTCTTCTTGAGGTAACTTAGGCTATAACGTTACCTCCTACACATTAGCCTAGCATTTTGTGCTTTATTGTTTCTTATCATTTTTAATTAGTCGTTTTAATTTCTACTTTAAAATGTATTTTTAGAATGAATTGTAATCTTTTTTGTTTATAATGTACTACAGGTAGGCTACATTTACTATATGTTTTCATATGTTTTATTTTACACATTGTGTGGAGGACAGCATGGGCAGGATGTTGAATATTATTGTTAAATATTTTTTTATTAATTTGAAAAAGATATAAATATGTAGGCTACACTGTATGTAACGTTATACTCTTTAGATTTTTCATCCGATTGATTAAAAACAACATTGATTAAAAACAACTGTCTACAAACAGTAGAGAGTAGGCGTTTGAAACGCTAAGGGCATGAGTTCGATTCCCAGGGAAAGCAAGAACTGATAAGAATGTAAATATGTACTTTGAAATGCAATGTAAGTCGCTTAGCATAAAAGCGTCTACCAAATGCATAGGCTAAATGTAAATGTAGCCGAGATTATTCGTTTATTGCAGCTCTATGACCAGGAAACCTTATTTATTTATTTATTTATTTAAGCAGGGTAGTAGGCTATTAGTATATTTGAAAATATAAATAAATATTCATCTAAAATATTTAAATAAATACATAAAATTAAGGGACAATGATTGAATAATACATCAAACTAATATACTGTATATAGGCTATATATAGCCTATTATATTTATGTTTCATGTGTAACAATGACGCACAACATTAATGAGAATCTTTTTTTTTTCCCTAAACATTTTACCCTTTTTTTTCAGGAACATTAATTCGGACATTTTCGGGTTATTTCCTCACCGTCACCGATGAGCCAATATTTGATTATCTGGACGTGCAGGACGAAGGCAGCGGCTCCAGTTCGGGCCAAGCATCCAAACCCAGGAAAGATCACCATCACCATGTGCCTAAAAAGACCTATCACATCTCTCAGGAGGCCTCCAGCTTCCTCACAGGCCGCGTGGTGACCGCTGTCATCCCTACAATATATATTATAGTGTTTATTATCAGCGCTCCTCTAAATCTGCTGGCGCTTGTCATGTTTGTGCGCAAAGTGAGACCAAAGAAACCGGCTGCAATTTATATGATGAATCTAGCCTGCGCTGACCTTCTGTTCGTCCTCGTCCTTCCGTTTAGAATAGCCTACAATTACAATGGAAATAACTGGATATACGGGGCTGGGATGTGTCGTTTCGTCACGGCTGCTTTCTATTGCAACATGTACTGTTCAGTGCTGCTGATTATGTGCATTAGTGTGGATCGCTTTATGGCTGTCGTCTACCCGATGGACTCGCTTACCTGGCGCAGTCCTCAAACCGCGTCCGTCGTGTGCGCCGCCATGTGGCTTTTGTCCATCGGCGGGGCGATGCCTTTGCTGATTTCCAATCAGACCATCCACCTACCTGACCTGGGCATAACCACGTGTCACGACGTCCTTGACATCCACCATCTCCGCGAATATTACCTGTACTTCTTCCCTGTCATCTCTTCGCTTTTCTTTTTCATTCCGCTCATTTTTAGCTCCGTCTGCTACGTGCGCATCATCCAGGCCTTGTGCGCAGCCAACGTGGAAAACCGTGCGAAAAAAACGCGGGCCATTTTTATGGCGGTGACTGTTTTTGCCGTTTTTGTCATATGCTTCACACCAACAAACGTCATCCTGTTAGCGCATTACGTGCAGTTCGCTCGCAAGCAAAACGATGCGTCCTACGCCGCGTACCTGGTCTCCACGTGTATCGGGAGCGTCAGCTGCTGTCTGGACCCCCTCATCTACTACTTTGGGTCGTCTCAGTGCCAAAAACAGGTTCTCGCCTTTCTCAAGTGTCGGGTGGTCCCGGGCATGGAGAGGAGCGCACAGTTCACCAGCAGCACCAGGTCAAGCAAGGTTGAGACTTTTAAAAGCAGCGTGAGCAACCAGTACAGGAAGCTGATGGTCTGATGGCGGCTTTTAGAGGGGGTTTGAGAACGTTGCAACTGGCAACTCCAAATGACTCTATTGGCACTCAACCATTTCTGTGCACTTGTGTCTTTGCTAATGTATAGATTCTTGCTTTATTTTTGTATTCATTTGTGATTGTCAAATAGCCAATGAAAACATTTTTACAGTATGCTACATATCAGATATGAATGCTTGTAACATATATTAACATATTTCTGATTACTGTAATTTACATGCCATCTTAATGGACCAGCTGGCTTTTTTTTTATGAAGTTGCCTGGTGTGTTCTTTTTGTCTTTGATATGTTACAATAGCCTATAGGCAAAAATGGCGGCCTGAGCGTATTTATCATTTCTGTCTGTCAGGGACGACGTAGGCCTAAATAAGGCCCCGTCCACACGGACACGGGTATTTTTAAAACCGGGACTTTTTATACGCGGTTCGGCCGTTCGTCCACACGAAAACGCACTGAAACCGAACATTTTTGAAAACCCCTGCTGAGGGTGAGTATTTTCAGAAACGCCGGTTACGTGTTGTCGTGTAGACAGTGAAACCGGGGTTTTTGCCTTGCGACGTCAGAGCGTGCGCCGTTATCCGCTGTTTGACGTCAGATTTGCGCCTACCGGAACCGGTAATAACTTTTTGTTAGGCTTCTGATTGGCCAACGTGGCTTTACGGTTAGGGTTATTTCACCGCCTGCTGGCGTGGCATGCTCTTGACCGCGCTTGATAGGGTGTTTTGCGTTTTCATGTGGACGGGATTTTTTTAAAAAACGCTGGAGGAAAAACTCCGGTTATAAAAATACCCGTGTCCGTGTGGACATGGCCTAATACAGTACATAATTGACTCTCCTAAGCGTAAATTCGGAAATCACCGTTTCCATAAAAATATTAGACAGCACAACTGTTTTCAGCATTGATAATAATAATAGATTCTTGAGCAGCAAATCAGCATAATGATTTCTGCAACATGACATCATGACTTTTGCGTAAACATACACGCCACTTTCAAGTCAAGTGGCGTGTTATTTATACGCATTTTGAGCTATCCGCGTGTATGCGTGTATATCTACGCTGTTATGTCCGAGTGATTCCGCGTGTATGTACACGCCGTTAAAAATACGACCGAAATAAAGCCAAATTTTGATATACATTCTGGGGAGCGATATTTTTCTTACTAGGATGGTAGGGAAAGACTCATAAATGGTATTAACCAGTGACGGGTAGGTTTAGGGACGGGGTTGGGGTAGGTCATATATTTATATATAATATAGCCTACAGTAATGTAACGTTAAGTCAACGGCGTTCATAAACACGCTGAAAAGCGATTATGCGTGTTGATAGCACGCCAAAATGGAAATACGAATTGGTGTCATACATACGCAGTTTCATGAGATCAGTCTGGATTTCTGAAGGACACTGAACTTGACTGAAGACTGGAGTAATGATGCTGAAAATTCAAATTTGCAAAATACAAATGTAATATGTCACAATATTACTGTATGTTTGATTAAATAAGTGCAGCCTTGTTGAAACTTTAAAAATCTGACCCCAAACTTTTCAATGATATTGTATACCAATGCAAATTATGTTAATAAAGGCATAGCAAATTGGTCACCAACATATTTTGTGCTGTGAACTGGTTGCATAGTTGTCTCCAAGCTATTTAACCAATCCAAGCTATTTTTCTTTTATCCAGCAAGAGCACATCAGTTGACCAGTTATTCAGTGAGAAACAATGTAGTTTTAAATCAACACCATTATTAACTAGCAGGGTGGGACCAATATAAAATATTCATGGTGCCCTGTGCAGTTTTTTTTCTTTTTCCAGAAAGGTCACATACACAAACACTACAAATGGTGAAAATGATTTTTATATCAGCATATCCAAATTCTCCACAGATAACGTTAGCTGTATTTACAAGAACAAATTCAACATGAAAAGAACTGAGGTGAGTCCTAAAAATGTAAGTTCAGGATATACATTAGTCTTTTTCCACAGCCTAACGTAAATTAAGCAAAACTGGGGTTTGCCCAAACAATGTGTTACAAGGTGATTTTGCCAGTAGTGGTTGTCTGGTCAAATTCATTGCATTGAAGCTAAAAAACCGTGTTTAAACTTGTGAAAACAACATATATTGAATGAAAGCCTTGACAAATCTTGAGAAAAGCCACCACATTTAGTTGTTCAACTAAAAAAACACATTTGCTTTTCAAACATAACAGTGTGTAACTGTAAATTATGCTTATCTAAATGTGGAAGTTATCATTGGGGAACTGTTGTATGGAATACTTCCTTGGTATACTGCATAGAACAGAAAACAAAAATGTATATAAAAATGAAACATGTACACAGAAAAAAAACAAAAAAGATTGATGTCCAGCCAAAAATGTTGAAAAAAGCTCGTTCTAGGTGTCTTCTGCTTCCTTGCTTGAGTTTGGAGTAGGATGACATCACTGTAATTCACAATAGTTCACCAAAGACAAAATGAGTAAAAAACCAAAGAGCCGGTGGAGAGAAGATTCTGTTAAGTCAATTAACATGGTAAAAACTTGTAATTTCACTCCTGTGCTGTCCTCTCACACACTCATTGTCATGTTTGGAGAATACTGCAAGAAGACAAGAAGGCATTTTAAATGACAGCTGCTGCTGTACTTAACAAATGGGCCTATGGAAAAATCTTTCTGCATACATACACTTTCACTTTGAAATGGGTTGAGGAAGTTGCCACTCATTTCTCCATCATCTCTTGGTGTGCCAGGCTGATTATTCATGCTGAGGTTTCCTGGTGAGCTCTGATGAATGTAAAATAAACTGTTTGAGGACAGCAACCACATTGAATTTCAGAGAAATGTACGTCAGAGTTTAAATATCTTTCAAAACACTACAGAAATGTCCCATACCTTTGGGAGGCTTTCAATGTCACCAGATCCTGTTGAATGGGGGGGGAAAGGAAAAGACTAAAGTATTGAATGAAAGGCGAGAATGTGCAAATGGATGGAAAATATGTTTATGTTTGGCATTGTGCTGTGTCAGTTAAATCTGTCACACCTAATGAACCATTTATATGATGAGGCTCCATGCCAGCCATGCTGCCTATTGGGCCATCGACACCTGAACCTAAAGGAAACTGAAAGGAAAAATGTCATAAGGAAAACAGAATATACGGTAACACTTTATTTTACGGTGTCCTTGTTACATATGTTACATGTACTTACCGTAGTAATAACAGTAAATTATGCATAATTACATGCAACTAACCCTCAACCAAACCCTACCCTAACCCTATAGTAAGTATATGTAGTCAACTATTATTACTCAGTACTTAAATATATAATAACACTGTAACAATGACACCTTAAAATAAAGTGTGACCGAATATACTTCTTATGTTTTCTTATTTTTTTTAAATACTCACATTTGGTCTGTTTCCATTTGGAGGGACTGAGCTGATCATGGTGTACATGTTGTCACTCGAATTGTTTGACTCTAAAATCAATATTGTACATCACACATTAGCTTTTTCGTTTCTACTGTAGCTAAAGACTAACAGACTTGGTATGGATAAACAATACAGTGTTTCCTGCTGTCTAGCATCTACATCGGCTGCTACTAGCATTTATGCTAATGCTAACTGAAATAGCAGTTCATCATAGCAGCAACTCACAAGAATATTGATTAACCCTCACTGCGGATGCCAAAGCTGTTAGCAAATGTTGCTAAAGGCTGGAATACATGACATGACTTTTAAAATCTAAATAGTCATATCTTAAAATCTGTTCAGTATTGTATTGTTTAGGATACAAGACTGAACAGATTTTAAATCACTATGTATTAAAAACACTTGCTGGCTTTGTAAATAGTTACATAGAAAAACTGGGCATCATACACTAAATGAATGAGGATCGCACACTACCAAACTTTCAAGTCATTAAAAAATAAACTCCCGCAGAAATGTGGCTTATTAGTAGGAGATGCAGAACAAATGAAAACAATAAGTCCTAAAATCAACTCAAAATATCAAACATGCTTGCAGTTCATTTACACGACAAAAGCTTCATGAAAACGCAAACTTTTGAAAACAGGATTCAAAGTGCAAGTTTTTGAAAATGATATACCATCATCGTCTCTGCGTAAAATACAAAAACTGGAATTTGTGAAAACTGTGACGTCATGCGCATGAATATTACGTTTTCAGTCTATATGAAGCGGAGTGTTTCTTTACAAAAGTGACATCGCCACCTACTGGCCTGGCAGCCAAATACAGCGTTTTTAATTATTTTACGGATCCGTGTGTAAGGGGATCGTTTTGACAACATTGTTGTTTGTACGCGAAAAACGCGAAGAAAAAACGTTTCTGTTTTAAGTACATTGTTGTCCTGTAAATGTACCCTTTGTCCTAAGATTTAAAAAAAAAATTACCTGCAGGACTGGGCATGATGGGTGTCCCGGGAGGTCCGCCTCCTGCTGGGGGACCCTGCAAACACACTGATTCTGCTTATTTACATGACCAGAGTGTGTTACCCAAAGTGTACCTAAGACAGAGTTCTGTACCAGAGAAACCTTACCAGTGACAGCATTACATTACCTACCGAATAACTGCCAGGAGACGCAGATGAATAAGGGATCTGCAGGGAGAAAGAAAATGTACTGGTGTTTATATTATTTAGGATGCAAGACTTCTGATCAATTATCATGCCATGTTGAGAACTAACCGAATTGTTATTTGGAGGATTGGGCCATGGTCTTCCTCCTGCAGGACCCCTTTACGCAACAGCATACAAATATATAGTTTTATACAGTACGACAATAGGGATTCTGACTTATTTAGGGAATGATGATGAACTGTGATCTGAATACAATTACATGTTAATCCCAGGCATTCCGGGTCCCAATATGGCATTTAGGGGAGGTCTCATTCCCCACCATAGTTCTGGAACATCAATTATACATTACAATACACTCAAGTTTGCTTGCTTACACACCTTTACCTAATTTTCCATGGATAACTCACCTGTGGTCCAATAGGAACCATTCCTCGAGGGGTCATCCGCTGCATAGGCCCACTCATGTTGGGATGGCCTTGCAAATGGGCAAATTAAGCAAAGAGTTTGCTTCATAAATGCCATAGTTGTATGTATTATTATTATTGGCTGTTTAGGGAATCTACAGACTTTTTTCACAATTTCTATTAACTATAGAAAGAAATCTGGCGATTGTTGAATGGATTTAAATCATTGCATTTGATAGATGCGCACACAATCAAATTAGCCAAAGTATTTCATTAAAAAACACACAAAGGGCAGAAGTAGAAGTGTTGACTTGATCATAAGAGTTGTTAGTATTTTAAATACCTGGCTGTCTGGTAGGATCCATCCCACTGGGAAGGAGAGGCTGGTTCCCAGGCCCCAAAGCCTGTTCAAAACCATTCAGATTGAAGTATCAGGCATTATAATGAAAACCTAGTTCCCGAAAGCAGAATATATGAGTGAAAATACCTGATTGGGTATTCTGAGAGAGCCTCTGGGCCCACCTGGGTATCGAGGAGACATAAACTGCTGTGGAAACACAAGGACAGAGAACAATTGATCAATTAAATTTTCAAGAACTGAACACAAATCCTTCATGGTTCACCCAGCAGGCAAACCCGAGCAACGGGCACTATAAATCACACCACCAGATGGCAACACTGCATTTCTATTTTAAACGTTGTGCATCCTTATGGACATTTTTGTCTTTTTCAGTTTTGTTTTTTTGATCACTTTGCCTGTGTTAATGCCAAATGCATAATTTTTGGCACACGTGTGTATTTTTATTGGAACTTTACTATTTCATTGCCATTTCCTTTAATTTTTATTTATTTTGCACTATAGGTACAAAAAATACTTACTCATAGCTCCTTTTGGACAAAAATGTCCCTGTTGAAACCCATTAAAACTGCAATTTTTTATCTGAGGTCCATTTAACTATAAAATGATGCAATCTTTGTTAAAAGGATTTTATTCTGTTGGCAAGGCTTCAAAATTTTTACCAGATGGTGTCATTTTTTCAGGTTTGGCCTATAAAGCACATAATCGCTTTATTCCTGTTTTCTACTTTGGCATATTATAGAGCCAATTGGATAAATTATGCAACGATAATTGTGTGGGTGTGCTGGTATGGATGTTTGAGTGTGGTTTGTATGAGTGTAATAAAAAATAAATTGTGTTTGTGTGCTTGTATCCAATTACTGTGTGCACCAGTGGAGTTTTGCTGGCATCCAATGGGGAAAATCTGTTACTGCGACCAAACGAAATCTTACAGAAATCTTTTTTTAGATATCATCCTCAAATTTGGAACACAACTTTTTACGGCATCACACAATTTATGGCATTGATTTTCTAGCCGTTTTAGAGTTCAACTTGTTTCATAAAATATATACTTTATATAACAATGTTCATAAATATTTTTCATAAACTTAAACATATATAAAACATTTTTGGATTTACTTATTAATTTATTTTTACTTCAGCGATAATCTGCCAAAGGTTTTTTTTCAAATGAGACCAAACTTAATTCTGTGCCTATGCTTCAAATTTTTATGACAGTTTTTTGACATTGACATTTTTGTCCTCTATGGACCTATGTGTAACTTTTTTAATTGATGAACAAGAGTTAAATCCGTTATTTAGTCTTACAGATGTTCAACTTCAATGCTGATGTCAAATCTGTCTAGGTTAAACTTTATCATCAACATATGTGGCTTCAATTTATCCCTCAATGCAAAACAGCAAAAGCATTATCACAACACTGAGTCTATTGAGTGATTGTAAAGTCAACATTATTCAAAAACGAGTATTCTTAGTCTTAATATGAATGATTCATCGATGCTTATTATTTTATTTTGGCATTACTTTACCAAACTCACATTCAGGGTTTGGCTCCATTCTGGAAAATAACTTTTTATCACCAAATCCCAATGAACATATATCCTGTTTTTCTCGTACATCAAACCAAGGATGTCAAATGGCTTGCAAACAGCATTTCACATTGACTTCAAAATGAAAAGGTTTCAACAGATGTGTAGTAAACCATGCATGCTACGTTTGTGATGTCCAAAGCAGATATCTCAGACGGTTGGTAAAGGTAAAACCAGACCAAACTGAGTGAGTTTGAGAGAAGAACTGAAAAAAGGATTGTTAGAGCTGACGGCTGGATTCTTCTGGAATCTGAGTTTAAGACTATCAACGAGCGAATGTCAATTACACATCAGGCAGGACCGCAGCTCTCAGACTCCCTGCCGACAGTTAATCGATGCATGTTCTGGTGCATTTTAAACTGACGCACACACAGCCCAGTGTTTATGCACTCCTTCAAAAATACCACATTATAACAGATAATTAAACAAATAATTGAAAAGACACACATTTCTCTTTCCAATTACAAAAAAATCAAAGTATGGAAATGTTTGCATAATCTGCTGTTATAGACATCCACATATAGTTTTCTTGGCCTGAATAAATATTTAATTGCCCATTCATTATAATTTCTCCTGACTCAGCACTGTCTCCCCGGCTCAACTGTCAATCACAGAGGAAGAAAATTATTTATTTTTATACAGTATTCCACCCCTCCATTATCTGAATTGAATTTTTTTTTTACATGCTGCTCGTTTAGTTGTGGTATCATCCTGTTTCAGACATTTAATATAACTGTCTTCCAATGGACTTTATCAATAAGATATTTCAATATAAGGAACGTAAGCACAAAAAGACAAACAAACTCATGTTTATCAAATCAGAAGTGTCTAAGTGGCAATACTTGTGTGTGTGTGTGTGTGTGTGTGTGTGTGTGTGTGTGTGTGTGTGTGTGTGTGTGTGTGTGTGTGTGTGTGTGTGTGTGTGTGTGTGTGTGTGTGTGTGTGTGTGTGTGTGTGTGTGTGTGTGTGTGTTGTGTGTGTGTACCTGGAAAAATCCTGGGGGCAAAGGCATACCATCCCCAGGAGGACTTCCAATCACCGGACTCTGTGTTGCACTCTAAAGGACACACACACACCACACACAACTCAGTTTAAATACCCCACACATAAAGGACACAGGAATATTGAGGAAGAGGAGTAGGATTTCACATGTAACATATCACTTTGAGAATAACATGCTCTATAAATAACCTGAAAATTAAATTTGGAAAAACCAAGAGCAATAAGCAGCAACAAATTATTTCCAGCATTGGTGCTGTATAATAATTACAACTCTTTTCTTATAAGGCAAGTTACTGTACACTGCAAAATCAGATACAAAAGTCACAACACAATCGGCAGGCACATTGTGATCACATTTAGTATAAAGAGCATAAAGTATTTCTATATAAGCTCACAGCAGAGGCACGCAGCCATCAGCATGTATATTTAGCAGCTTAAAGGGACAGTCCACATGGTATTGAAATTAAAAATGAAAATTCTGTTATGATTTACTCATGCTCATGCATGTTGTTCAAAACATGTATGGCTTTTTTTTCTTCTGTGGAACAAAAAAAGACATTTTGAAGAATGTTGGTAACTAAATGTTTTCAGCTCTCATTGCCTTTTTTTTTTTTTGCACATACAGTTACCATTATTCTTCATAACATATTTTGTCATACAGGTTTTGGAATGACATGAGGGTGAGCAAATCATGATAGATTTATTTTAATTATTTTTGGGTGAACTATCCCTATTAGCCAGTAGTTTTAAAACCTCACATCTGATACCACGTGCTCCAGCACTGACACACTCACGCACACAAACCTAAGAGTTGAACAATGGGAGGAAATATGAAACAGTGGGAAGACATAGACACTGAGAAGTTGCACCTCCTGGCAAACACATTTTGTCCACTAAATAATTAAAGCACTAGTGTTGGCGTACTACAGTTTCACTGGCAGTTTAGGCTTTCTACTCACAGGAAATGGATCAGTTTTCATTTTAATGCGATTTTTTATATATATTATTCACTGAAAAGTATCTTTATATGATGGCCTAGGACCTTTATGCTTTAAGCCTTAATACAAAATAATACAAAAAATAATGTTATTGTAATACAATAAAAAATACCTTTTACATATGAGAACAATTGAGAATGACAAGAAAAAAAACATAAGTAAGCATCCAGACAAAGTAATGAGATTTTTGGTGTACAAAAGGACTTGTTTGCGAAAATAGCATAATATGAACCTAGCCTTCATTTTAAAATAGGATTAATGTAAATCCTATGTTATTCATTTAATTTTGAGTTGAAATATGGTTTTCTTAATATTAACACATTTTGAGGACAGTCCACAGTTATTTCCTCCATGACTCCACTCATCTGCCCCCCTATGGGTTTTCATCCACCTCCTGAACCTCCAACCCTTATTCTTTCTGCTAATCATATGTGGATTACCTGAGTTTGTTTAAAGGGATAGTTCACCCAAAAATGAAAATTCTGTCATTAATTACTCACCCTCATGTCGTTCCAACCCCTAAGACTTCGTTCATCTTCGCAACACAAATTAATATTTTTGATTAAATCTGAGAGCTGGATCACTCCTCCATAGGCTTCTAAAGGATTGAAACTTGACAGCCCCGAAAAATTATTAAAGAAATCGTTAAAATAGTCCAAGTGACTACAGTGGCTAGATCTTAAGTCTATCGAGCGACGAGAATGCTTTTTGAGCGCAAAAAAAAACAACAAATAGCGATTTATCAGTATTCCGGCGAGTCGTATGTTATTGGCAACACTCGTTGAATACAATCAATCTAGAGCTTTTCGGTCGACCCTGGATAGGAATTTATATCTGATGACAACAATTGATCGTTTAATTGCCGATTACACATGATGACAATTAACTTTCATGCGTTTGAGTAAACTTGATTAACAAAACGAAACAAAGACACAACCAAATCAATGAGCAACTTACTGATGTCACACAGTCATTACGTCTCTAGTTTAAACGCAAGTGAGAGTGATTCATGCGTCACACAATGTACTGTTGACAAGATCATCAAAACTAAGACATAGAATCAGCGCACTAGACACTGACTCTACATCCTAATGTCCAACAGCATTAGGAGACTAGTGTGACGTATAACAGAAGCGCTGCATGTACATAGCAACAGCTTAGAGATGACATGAAAGAATTGTAATAAAGTCGTTATTTTAGGGTTTTTTTGCGCGCAAAAAATATTCTCGTCGTTTGATAACTTAAGATCTAGCCACTGTAGTCACTTGGACTATTTTAACGATTTCTTTAATAACTTTTTGGGGCTGTCAAGTTTCAATCCCTTAGAAGCCTATGGAGGAGTGATCCAGCTCTCAGATTTAATCAAAATATCTTAATTTGTGTTCCGAAGATGAATGAAGGTCTTACGGGGTTGGAACGACATGAGGGTGAGTAATTACTGAAAGAATTTTTGGGTGAACCCCTTTAAACTTATTTAAGATCTTTTTGCATCTGATGATGCTATCATCATCCTCTGAACTAAACTGTGACAACTAGTATATACAAGTGCAATGACATTTCTTTGTTTATTTTCTCACTTTTTACTTAGTAAAGGAACAGCTGTACTATACACATGGTCAAAATGTTCCAGATTCTTAAGGTTTAAGCCTGCAGTACATTTCCATATTTATTAGATTTGCTCCTTCTGTCTGCAATAAGGAGGCTGCTTGCGCGCACGCTGTGTGTGTGTGTGTGGTGTGTGTGTGTGTGTGTGTGTGTGTGTGTGTGTGTGTGTGTGTGTGTGTGTGTGTGTGTGTGTGTGTGTGTGTGTGTGTGTGTGTGTGTGTGTGTGTGTGTGTGTGTGTTGTCAGAGAGATTCCTCCAGTGGCTGGCTGGGTAGAGACTCATTTCTCTACTCATTAGAGAAACGTGGGTAGAATGGCAAGTCCCCTTGTCTAGACTTTCTCATCAGCTGCATCAGGACAACATCTCTAGTCCTCACATTCAGAGAGAGAAATAAATCTACTCAGCTCAAATTAGAGAAGACAAAAAACATTTGATCCAGGTTATAAGAACTCTTAGAGGATGAAAGGGGTAAAGCAAAACTGGAATTCAACATTGAAACAAACTAAAGAGTGCCGTACATGGAACTAACTAACCAAACAATCCAAAGTTAACTTGAGGGAGATTGAGATATTGAAATTATCAAAATACTAAAACATCAAATTCACAAACTGAAGTTCATCCTAAATAAAGCAACATTTATAAATAATTGAATTGAATCAAATAGCAATGCCTATTCGCTATACTATCTGTCCTCTTTTGCTCATTCTCACATCTGTTCTTTTAAGCATGTGACTTGTTACATAAGCTCCACTGAGAGACAACTACATTATAGTGACAGTTGAACCTGAGCCATGTGTATAGGATGGGAAGAGTAGACTTTAAAGCCAGCTGAAATACAGACAGACCAATATAACAACAGGAAATATATCAATGATTCAGACAGGAAGAAAGTCTCTAGTCCTCTATTAATCTCTCTCTCGCCCACTTCATCCATTCATCCCCTGTCATGCCGACACTTCCTGTTGAAACCCAAAATTGGATGTGGATTTATAGGAGAGAATAAATATATAATTTCCATCATGTCCTTAATGGAATGCGGGACTTTTGCTGTTTGTGCCATTTTACTGACTGTGTCTGTTGTGATTAGTGGTGAGGTTTTTCAGTGACTCCGTTTACATTGTTGCGCCAATATAGTTTGCAACAAGTGAATGTTCTTACAAGCAACTCATTGAGACATTTATTCAACCGATTCAATCAAGAACCCTCATTCATTCATTAACTAAATAGGTGCTGCATCCAAAATCGCATACTTCCCTACTATATAGTAGGTGAAAAAAAGTATGTGACAAAAGTAGTGTGTCTGAATTCACAGTACTCATAAAAGAGTGTACCCGGATTACCTACTTCTGGAAAGATTCTGAAGTGTGCATATGATGGACACTTTACTATCCCATGAGGCCATGGAAGAGGATTTGTGAATGGCCGTGAAGCAAAGCAACTGACGCTGGTAGGTCACGTGATAATGACATGGCGTATGTAGCACGTCCTGATCACATTTATACTAGAATGTACTTTTACGTATAGAGCGTGCTTTTTTAGCGGTTGTTAAAGTCCCCCTGTAGTTAATTTATCCCTTAAAACTCATCTTTAAATCACCAAAATTACATTTTAAATGGTTTTAAATGGTTTTTCTTCATGGCTTAAAATAGCTTGAATGTAACTATACACCCTTGCTTAATTTAGTACATTAATATGCAAATTAGCACCACCTTCAATCACTCACACCAGCTCATGTACTCGCTTAACTTTACTCAAGTTAATGTAGTAAACGCTGAACAATGGTATTGCTCTTTACAATGTCAGACACATAATGGTAATTAATATGATCAGCCTTTAGCTTGACTATGTTATCAAACAGCTAATAATGTGTTGCTAGTGTAACGGAGGCCAGCACGGCCTGACTCTCATGCCGAAGACCCGGGTTCGAGGCCCGCTCGGAGCGGGTCGAGTGGGACCCGGGTGGAGGGGTTACACTAATATTACACAAACCATGTTTACGTTCACCATCTCAGTCTGCCTTCTAAAAATCGGCATCCTTAGAAACGCTTTGAATGTCATAGAACGTCAGTGGAGAAAGGCATATAGTTCATCATAATATCGTAATAAACATCATTCATATATATAATTCACCTGCTATACACGATTTTTTATAATCAACAGAAAAATGTAGCAGGATAATCTGTCTTTTCGAGACTCAGTTAATAACATGCTAAAGGCCACTCGCACACTGACGTGATTTGTTACAAGGTACTGTAGTTTGTGACTGACGCAAGAAACACCAGAGATTTCAAACCACATTTTTGAGAGTGTCTTTGTTCACTGCAGTTTTAAGGAAAAAATACTCAGCAATGGTGTTGACTTGTGAATTTGGACATGGTTTGTCTTAAAGCATATTAAAAAGACAACAACAAAATTAAAAACTTAATCTTCACCTTAAGTAATTACTTATTCAAAATAAAGACCTACTCAAGAGAGCATGTTATTTATGACGCAGCCACCGATTGTCTTTATGAGTGAGCCATTGAATCTTTCACTCAACCGATTCCTTTATCAATGACCTTGTGTCTTACGTCTATCACAGGATACGTGTTCTAAAAACGCGGAGCTCAAGTTTAAAGAAGTTCAGCACTAAACGTAACCATGAAATCAACTCTGCCTTCATAATCTTTAATCAAAATCATCCTCCCTCTTGCAACAACATCTCTTCTCTGATGACACATTTACGACGCGAGGGCAGGACAACCTGTTACTCACATGAGATCAAAGCAATAGCAAAATACAATGAACCAAAACAGAATCAGCCCTACTAAATATTTTTTCCTGTTCAAGAAGCCGTTTCACACTGATATACGTCAAAATAGGGAGGAAAAGATGATTCAAACTTCTGTATCACGATCACTTTAAAAACACGGTTTCATATTCCACTGCCCTGCGTTAAGCATTTTTAAAAAAGTCCCCGTAAGGTACAGCATTAGAATGGTTACTTAGAACACTTGTGTATTAAGGATGGAGCCAGAAGCCTCCTGGGTAATGATGCAGTCCTATACTCACCAGACAACCTTTCCCATAATATCTGCAGTCTAATCTAATGCAGTGATGAGGTCATCCTCACCACATCTCCTCTCCTGCTGTCTCTCTCTCTGCTGGAAACATTCTCTGTTTTACAGATGGCAGACTTTAACCAACCGGTGTGTTTACTTCTGTGTGTGTGTGAGGGGGTTACTTCAGGACAACAGTGTTTTCAGTTAACCCGCAATGGACACCCTGCCCAGCTGCTAACTCACTCCACCCTGAGTCCACCTCTCTGCCTCTGGAACACGGCAAACCAGACATTACAGTAACCTCTGAGAATATGTGTGTGCATACCAATTCAGTTGTGTGTAAAAGTACCCTGGCTCATACTATGCATCAGACCATACTGAAATTATCTACACAATAATGATTAAATGATTCAACCCATCATGCCAATCACCTTCACACTGGCCCAAACAACACAGTGAGACATATGTAAAAGTTTTTTTGTTTTCGTTGAGAAAATAGCCAGTTAATTGTCAGTGTCCTGTTAGCAGGGCACTTGTCACACTTTTTTAGACTAGGAATGTATATTATTTCTCAGCATATATTTATGTAATCTTGAAAAATATTGTGTAAATTAAAGCTGCAAGCAGCATTGAAAGGGCCCTCGCACCCGTGCCATCGCCACCCGGTGGCTTTAGGAAGACAGACCACGGTGGGCAATGTGCATTTAAGTAGATAAATATAGTGGGAGTATGTCAAAGTCAGTTACAAAAATGTCCTTTATTATGGGTATAATAGCATGCTGTTAAACATGTCACTTCCTGTTGCCAGCAGGTGGCGCTATGACTGTAACTGAATATGAGCATGCACATGTGTTCAGGACAGAACTCTTATCAAACATGTGAAGTTTGGGGCAGATTGAACTTTGCCTTCTTAAGTAAAAACAACTTCCTGTTTCATAGCATTAGCATGCTTTAGCACTTAGCTAAGAATTGCTAGCATGTTTAACATGTTTATAACATGTTTATAACTCAATGGCATATTTACTATGTTGCCAGTACTGCATCACACTGTTAAACATGTCACTTCCTGTTGCCAGTAGGTGGCGCTATTACTATAACTGAATATTGTCATGTAGATGTGTTCAGGGCAGGACTCTTATCAAATGTGTGAAGTTTGTGGCAGATTGGACATTGTCTTCTTAAGTAACAACAACTTCCTGTTTCATTTCATTAGCATGCTTTAGCACTTAGCTAAGAATTGCTAGCATGTTTTAACATGTTTATAACATGTTTATAATTCAATGGCATATTTACTATGTTGCTAGTACTGCATCACAGTGTTAAACATGTCACTTCGTGTTGCCAGTAGGTGGCGCTATTACTATAACTGAATATTCTCATGTAGATGTGTTCAGGGCATGACTCTTATCAAATGTGTGAAGTTTGGGGCAGATTGGACATTGCCTTCTTAAGTAACAACAACTTCCTGTTTCATTTCATTAGCATGCTTTAGCACTTAGCTAAGAATTGCTAGCATGTTTTAACATGTTTATAACATGTTTATAACTCAATGGCATATTTACTATGTTGCCAGTACTGCATCACACTGTTAAACATGTCACTTCCTGTTGCCAGTAGGTGGCGCTATTACTATAACTGAATATTGTCATGTAGATGTGTTCAGGGCAGGACTCTTATCAAATGTGTGAAGTTTGGGGCAGATTGGACATTGGCTTCTTAAGTAACAACAACTTCCTGTTTCATTTCATTAGCATGCTTTAGCACTTAGCTAAGAATTGCTAGCATGTTTTAACATGTTTATAACATGTTTATAATTCAATGGCATATTTACTATGTTGCTAGTACTGCATCACAGTGTTAAACATGTCACTTCGTGTTGCCAGTAGGTGGCGCTATTACTATAACTGAATATTCTCATGTAGATGTGTTCAGGGCAGGACCCTTATCACATGTGTGAAGTTTGGGGCAGATTGGACATTCCATGCCTGAGTTACAGCAAATTACTATTTAATTGCAGTAATAGCATGCTTTAGCACTTAGCTAAGTGTTTGCTAGCATGTTTTAGCATCTTTCAAGTATGTTGATAGCATGTTTAGCACTTGCTGGCACTTTTTTATATGTTATTAGGAGTCCACAACAGTGTTAAACATGTCACTTCCGGTTGCCAGCAGGTGGCGCTGTGACTGTAACTGATTATGTGCATGGACATGTGTTCAGGACAGAACTCTTATCAAACGTGTGAAGTTTGGGGCAGATTGGACATTCCATACCTGAGTTACAGCAAATTCCTATTGAATTGCAGTAATAAAATGCTTTAGCACTTAGCTAAGTGCTTGCTAGCATGTTTTAGCATGTTTCAAGTATGTTGTTAGCATGTTTAACACTTGCTGGCACTTTTTTATATGTTATCAGGAGTCCACAACAGTGTTAAACATGTCACTTCCTGTTGCCAGCAGGTGGCGCTGTGACTGTAACTGAATATGAGCATGGACATGTGTTCAGGACAGAACTCTTATCAAACGTGTGAAGTTTGGGGCAGATTGGACATTGTTTGCCTGAGTTACAGCAACTTCCTGTTTCATGGCGAAACATCAAAATTTGTCAGGCCGCCGAGGACACGCCCTTCGACGAAAACTCAAGATCTTCGCAATTTAACGTCGCAAAGGCCTTAAGATTACACTCAGCAAATTTGAAGATGATCAGATTAAAACTGTAGGAGGAGTTCGTTAAAGTACGAGGCCTGAAAATGGCAAAAACTGCACAAAAATCTGAGAGGAAGTTCAAAATGGCTGACTTCCTGTTGTGTTAAGGGCTACGCTCCAAGATACTTTTTTGTAGGTATTGGGCCATTACATGTATGTACCGAATTTCGTACACGTACGTGAAACGTAACGCGTAACTCCGTTGAACCTTTATAGGTGGCGCTATCGAGCCATTTTGCCCCGCCCAATTTTGAAACGCATATCAGATGTAAATTTTCGCCAGTTCTGACGCGTGTGCAAATTTTCGTGAGTTTTCGTGCATGTTTAGGCCCTCAAAAATGCGATTCATTGCGGAGAAGAAGAAGAATAATAATAATAAATATAGCTGCGAGCAGCGATTACGGGCCCAAGCCGGTGGCACCGCAACCCCAGGGTGGCGGTACCGCCGGCTTTGGCCCTTCATCGCTGCTCGCAGCTATATTTATTTATATATATATATATATATATATATATATATATATATATATATATATATATATATATATAAAGTCGGTGGCATCGCCACCCTGGTGCCTTTAGGGTTATTGTGCACGACGTGACACAAAATATCTGCTCGCTATCTGCCGAACGGCTCTGGTAGTCCCGCTTCAGCACTGATGATGTTGTAGAAATAGTGTGCTCTGGTTGGTCTGGATTATTCGGGATTTTTTATTTTATACAGAAATAAGTTATTTATAATTCAGATGAGAATAAAGTTAGTGTTGATTAAAATGAAGGAAAATAAATATATTGATCTGAAATATAGCACATTCATTTTACATTTATTTAGGTTCAATTACCAAACATACAATCTTAATTTAACTTAAAGCAAACAATACATTTGAAATACATGGGTTGTATGCACATTTTTTTTTTATAAAAAATATATATATATCCAAAAAGACAAGGCCTTAAAGGGTTAAACTCTTGTCACTGTAACAGACACAATCTCTCTCTCTCTCTCTCTCTCTCTCTCTCTCTCTCTCTCTCTCTCTCTCTCTCTCTCTCTCTCTCTCTCTCTCTCTCTCTCTCTCTCTCTCTCTCTCTCCTCTCCCACACACACACACACACACCACACACACACACACACACACACACACACACACACACACACACACACACACACACACCACACATGCAAACACACACACATGCAAACACACACACACACACACACACAAACACACACACACACACACAACACACACACACACACGTCAAGTCACTTACATTTTAGATGCAATATTGAATAAGCAGAAAAATCTGATTTTCTGCTCTGAAAATATAAATAAGCATAAAAATTGAATAAGCACTTTGAATATTCTAAACAGAATAAGCACTAGTCGCTAATGTATAAGTACTAGTACTTAATGGAATAGATAATAGTATCTAAAAAATAAGTACTAGTAGCATGAAAATAGAGACTAGTAGGTTAAAATGATTAAATGTTAAAACGGCTTGCCATATTGGCTCAGAGAGAGAGAGAGAAAATGACATTTTAGATACTAGTAGCTATTAATAGATACTAGTATTTATTCAATAAATACTAGTACTAAGTCATTAGATACTAGTACCTATTAAAGATACCCGTACTTATTCATTAGCTACTAATACGTATTCAAAAGAATATCTAAAGAATAAGCACTAGTATCTAAAGAATAAGCACTAGTCGCTAATGAATAAGTACTAGTACTTAATGGAATAGATACTAGTATCTAAAAAATAAGAACTAGTAGCATGAAAATAGAGACTAGTAGACTTGATTGATGATTGATGATTAAATGTTAAAACGGCTTGCCATATTGGCTCAGAGAGAGAGGGAGAGAAAATGACCATATTCAAACCAAAATATCTAACTTCCTCTTGGTCTGAGCTAATGACAGTTAATTAGAAAGTTGTCCAGGTTGATCTGAACAGTATGCATACCTGTGTCTGTCGAGTTTCATGCAATTTCAAGCATGCTAAGAGTCTCAAAAGCATCAAACAAGAATATTAAAGTTTGATGCGTTGCCACGGCAACAGTATCTAAGATATCAATAATCCTTTCACAGGTCTACATCTGCCGTGTGTTTACATTATACACATAAAGTTTGAAGCAAATTGGTTAAAATTAAGAGGGTGATTTCAAAGCATTTAGGAAGTGACACACTTCCTGCTGCCAGTTGGTGGCGCTATAACTTAGTCTCACAATAGTCACATCCATGTGATCGGACTCTTACAGCGAACACACTGCTGAAGTTTTATCAAGATCAGTTAATGTATGCAGAAGTTATAACACACTTCCTGTTTCCATTATTCGCCATAAATTCGTTTCCTCGCCATGGCCAAACCGTTCGAGATATCAAAAATCCCCTGGCAATTTTTCATCCTCAATGTTTTGGCTTCATGCACACCGAGTTTCGTGTCGATTGGTTGAATTCTCTAGGATTAGTATATCGAATTCCAGGGGCATACGCTTCCAAACAAACAATAATAGCCGACTTCCTGTTGGGCTGGGGTAAAAAGTAAAAGTACAAAGGATATATGAATCGATGAGATCTATGTGTGTACAGAGTTTCATATTATTACATGCAAGCGTGTTTGATTTATGGACCAAGTTTTCGGACCCCGTTCCAGGGGGCGCTGTCGAGCCCCCCTGCCACGCCCGGGTACCAGCTTCAGCCCGGCCCTGATGGCCGCGTTTTCTGACCCGTGTGCAAAGTTTCAAGAGTTTTTGAGCATGTTAAGGGCCCCAAAAGTGCGCTAAGAATCTCAAAAGTATCCAAAAAGAATATTAAAGTTTGATGCGTTGTCACGGCAACAGCATCTAAGATATCAACAATCCTTTCACAGGTCTACATCTGGCGTGTGTCTACATTATACACATCAAGTTTGAAGCAAATCGGGTAAAGCCTGTTTGATTTATGGACCAAGTTTTCGGACCCCGTTCCAGGGGGCGCTGTCGAGCCCCCCTGCCACGCCCGGGTACCAGCTTCAGCCCGGCCCTGATGGCCGCGGTTTCTGACCCGTGTGCAAAGTTTCAAGAGTTTTTGAGCATGTTAAGGGCCCCAAAAGTGCGCTAAGAATCTCAAAAGTATCCAAAAAGAATATTAAAGTTTGATGCGTTGTCACGGCAACAGCATCTAAGATATCAACAATCCTTTCACAGGTCTACATCTGGCGTGTGTCTACATTATACACATCAAGTTTGAAGCAAATCGGGTAAAGCCTGTTTGATTTATGGACCAAGTTTTCGGACCCCGTTCCAGGGGGCGCTGTCGAGCCCCCCTGCCACGCCCGGGTACCAGCTTCAGCCCGGCCCTGATGGCCGCGGTTTCTGACCCGTGTGCAAAGTTTCAAGAGTTTTTGAGCATGTTAAGGGCCCCAAAAGTGCGCTAAGAATCTCAAAAGTATCCAAAAAGAATATTAAAGTTTGATGCGTTGTCACGGCAACAGCATCTAAGATATCAACAATCCTTTCACAGGTCTACATCTGGCTTGTGTCTACATTATACACATCAAGTTTGAAGCAAATAGGGTCAAGCGTGTTGGATATATGGACCAAATTGTCGGACCCGTTCAAGGGGCGCTGTCGAGCCCCCCTGCCACGCCCGGGTACCAGCTTCAGCCTGGCCCTGATGGCCGCGGGTTTTGTCCTGTGTGCAAAGTTTCAAGAGTTTTCGAGCACGTTAAGAACCCCAAAAGTGCCCGAAAGCATAAAAAAGCATGAAAAAGCTTAAAAAAAGGAATATTAATGTTTGATGCATTGCCATGGCAACAGTGTCTAAGATATCAATAATCCTTTCACAGGTCTACATCTGGCATGTGTCTACATTATGCACATGAAGTTTGAAGCAAATCGGGTAAAAATAAGAGGGTGATTTAAAAGCATTTTGGAAGTGACACACTTCCTGCTGCCAGTTGGTGGCGCTATAACTTTGACTCACAATAGTCACATCCATGTGATCGGGCTCTTACAACGAACACACTGCTGAAGTTTCATCAAGATTAGTTAATGTATGCAGTAGTTATAACACACTTCCTGTTTCACGTTTCTCGCCATAATTTCGTTTCCTCGCCACGGCCAAACCGTTCGAGATATCAAAAATCCCCTGGCAATTTTTCATCCTCAGTGTCTTGACTTCACGCTGACCGAGTTTCGTGCCGTGTGTTTGAATTCTCTAGGAGGAGTGTTTCACATTCCTTTGCATGCGTTTTCCAAACAAGCCTAAATAGCCGACTTCCTGTTGGGCTGGGGTAAAAAGTTAGAGTGCGAAGTATATATGAAACGATGAGATCTACATGTGTACCGAGTTTCATATTATTACATGCAAGCGTGTTTGATTTATGGACCATGTTTTCAGACCCCGTTCCAGGGGGCGCTGTCGAGCCCCCCTGCCACGCCCGGGTACCATCTTCAGCCCGGCCCTGATGGCCGCGGGTTCTGACATGTGTGCAAAGTTTCAGGAGTTTTTGAGCATGTTAAGGCCTCCAAAAGTGTCCAAAAGGTAGAAGAAAAATAATAATAAATATAGCTGCGAGCAGCGATTACGGGCCCAAGCCGGTGGCACCGCAGCCGGTGTCATCGCTGCTCGCAGCTATATTTATATATATATATATATATATATATATATATATATATATATATATATATATATATATATATATATATATATATATATATATATATATAAAGCCAGTGGCACCGCCAGCCTGGTGCCTTTAGCGTTATTGTGCACGACGTGACACAAAATATCTGCTCGCTATCTGCCGAACCGCTCTGGTAGTTCCGCTTCAGCACTGATGATGTTGTAGAATTAGTGCGCTCTGGTTGGTCTGGATTATTGGGGATTTTTTAATTTATGCAGAAATAAGTTATTTATAATACAGATAGAGAATAAAGTTAGTGTTGATTAAAATGAAAGAAAACAATTATATTGATCTGAAATATAGCACATTAATTGTAAATTTATTTAGGTTCAATTACCAAACATACAATCTTAATTTAATTTAAAGCAAACAATACATTTAAAATATATGGGTTGTATGCACATAAAAAAAAAGAAGATATATCCAAAAAAGACAAGGCCTTAAAGCAGTGGTTCTCAATCTTGGTCCTATGGGTGCCACTGCTCTGCACATTTTATATGTCTCCTTTATCTGACACACCCACTTCAGTTAATAAAGCTCTTTCCTAACGAGCTGATGATCTGAATCAGGTGTGTTAAATGAGGGAGACATACAAACTATGCAGAGCAGTGGCTCCCTAGGACCAGGATTGAGATCCACTGCCTTAAAGGGTTAAACTCTTTTCACTGTAACAGACACACTCTCTCTACACACACACACACACACACACACACACACACACACACACACACACACGTCAAGTCACTTACATTTTAGATGCAATATTGACGGTTTTTCTGTTTCAGCAGCGAAAATAGTTAAACAAAGATCACAGCAGAACCATTGCTCATCTCACAGCAACATGTTTTCTCATTACTGAATGATTCAGCATTTTGGACAAATTGGTTTACTCAAAGATTCAATTAGGGTTGTGCCGATAGACGATATCATAGTTAAGCCAGCATCGCGACCCCCCCCCCCCCCCCATGTTTCCATGGTGACGCGTCATGCTTGGCACGTGATTCACCACAGCCAAAATAGCGCTGTATGACATGTAACGTTAGCGCTTTTATTTATAAATATTAACAAACCTGGTTACCATGTCATCAACTATCTTCTATTCTGATTCTCAAATGTGTGTAAGTGAGTTTGTTTTGTCGTTTAAAAACAGTTTCTCCCGAAATACATGGTCGGTGAACTGGGAGAAGAATAGAGTTAACTTTATAGTTCCTTACACTGTGTGTCTGATATGAATAAAATCCGTCGGCAAATATATTTGAATGGGTTGTTATTGCTGCTTCCATAGACACCATTGTGTATTTTACAAACTATAAATGTATTGTTTTGCTATAAATTATATGCATTTAAATGTCTGAAACCTAAAATAAACATTATGTGGTTAAAAACACTGAATAGTTGTGATATAATATGACAAGCACTGAACGCGTCTGTCTCTGGCTCAGCGCCAGCCACAGCGCGAAAGCACAGTCTGGATCTGGCTGCTCTGTCACGTGTACATTGTACATCATGTACATTCGCTCCTAGTGGTCAGCTGCTGCAGACTCAGAGCGTGCCGAAATCAAAATGGCTGATGAGATGTAGAGGAAAATATCTCCGCGTTGTGCCTATGCCCCTTAGCTGTTCTAAATCCACTGTAAAACACAGCTTTGCGGGGCTTATTGCTTAAGTGAAAAATTAAAACGTTAGCCCCGCCCCTCCTCCCGATATCATCGTCCATCGCGATGTTTCACTGTACACATCGTCTGATGCCAAATTGGTAGACATCGCAAACCCTAGATTCAATGACCAATCCATACCTGTCTCATTCATGAATGACTCAGTCGTTCGAACGAATCGTTTGAACGAATGAATCAATGACTCGCTCATTAAGACGGTAGCCTGGCGACACCTAGTGACGGTTCAGTGTTATGTTTAAAAGTATCATTCTTTCCAACGATTTTAATTGACTCATATTTAAAACAATCTCATAACATCTTTTAATGCATTGTTATTTTTCAATGTAAATGATGTAATTTGATCAGCCCTACCTAGGGTAACAGCCATATAGTATCTTATTATTCTAAATAATTGAATTTATTGATCAAATTTACAAATTAAAATGAAAGATGAAGCATACATTTAATAAGACTGGACTAGGGGTGCCTTGCAGATATTACAATTATGCACTTTTAAATATACAATTGCCACCCACCGTCAATTTGGTGTGTGTGTGTGTGTGTGTGTGTGTGTGTGTGTGTGTGTGTTGTGTGTGTGTGTGTGTGTGTGTGTGTATGTGTGTGGGTTGGTTTGTGTGGGTTGGTTTATGTGATTTATGAGGACACAAATTTGTATAATGACGTGTATTACACTGGTATTACAACTTATGGGTGGTTTATGAGGACATTTCAAAAGTCCTCATAAATCAAATGGCTTGAAAAACATAAAAAACAATGTTTTATTAAAAAAATTTAAATGCAGCATGTCTGTTATATGCCTTTACTTTATTAAAAAAACGTATTTAAAAAATACAAGGCTTAAGACATTTATTTCCTTTTTTAATGAAGGCCAAACCCCACTCCCCTCCCCTCCCCACACTCACAGACACACACACACAGAGAGCAGGCGCATAGCCCACTCCCCCTCCCCCTCCCCACACTCACAGACACACACACACAGAGAGCAGTCACAGAGACGTAGGCTCAGAGAGAAATGACCATATTCAAACCAAAATATCTGACTTCCTCTTGGTTATTGCTAATGACTGTAAATTAGAAAGTTGTCTGGCTGGAGGAGAACTATATAAATACAGATTTTTGTAACTCTAGATGAAACTAACCCGCCCACTTTTGTCAAAAGGTGGCGCTACTGAGTCCCTGCACCACGCCCATTTCTGAAACTATGCACATGTCACCTGGCTAATAAATATGATCTGTCTGTCGAGTTTCATGCAATTTTAAGCAATTTCAGGCATGCTAAGAGTCTCAAAAGCATCCAAAAAGAATATTAAAGTTTGATGGATTGCCACAGCAACAGTTTCAAAGATATCAAGAATCCATTCACAGGTCTTCATCTGCCGTGTATTTACATTATACAGATGAAGTTTGAAGCAAATCGGGTAAAAATAAGAGGGTGATTTCAAAGCATTTTGAAAGTGACACACTTCCTGCTGCCAGTTGGTGGCGCTATAACTTTGACTCACAATAGTCACATCCATGTGATCGGGCTCTTACAACGAACACACTGCTGAAGTTTCATCAAGATTAGTTAATGTATGCCGTAGTTATGACACACTTCCCGTTTCACGTTTCTCGCCATAATTTCGTTTCCTCGCCACGCCCAAACCGTTCGAGATATCAAAAATCCCCTCGCAAACTTTCATCCTCAATGTCTTGACTTCACGCTGACCGAGTTTCGTGCCGTGTGTTTGAATTCTCTAGGAGGAGTGTTTCACATTCCTTTGCATGCGTTTTCCAAACAAGCCTAAATAGCCGACTTCCTGTTGGGCTGGGGTAAAAAGTTAGAGTGCGAAGTATATATGAAACGATGAGATCTACATGTGTACCGAGTTTCATATTATTACATGCAAGCGTGTTTGATTTATGGACCATGTTTTCCGACCCCGTTCCAGGGGGCGCTGTCGAGCCCCCCTGCCACGCCCTGGTACCATCTTCAGCCCGGCCCTGATGGCCGCAGGTTCTGACATGTGTGCAAAGTTTCAGGAGTTTTTGAGCATGTTAAGGCCTCCAAAAGTGTCCAAAAGGTAGTAAAAAAATAATTAGAAGAATAATAAGAATTATAAAATATAGCTGCGAGCAGCGATTACGGGCCCAAGCCGGTGGCACCGCAACCCTGGTGCACCAGGGTAGCGGTACCGCCGGCTTTGGCCCTTCATCGCTGCTCGCAGCTATATTTATTTTATATATATATATATATATATATATATATATATATATATATATATATATATATATATATATATATAAAGCTGGTGGCATCGCCACCCTGGTGCCTTTAGGGTTATTGTGCACGACGTGACACAAAATATCTGCTCGCTATCTGCCGAACGGCTCTGGTAGTCCCGCTTCAGCACTGATGATGTTGTAGAAATAGTGTGCTCTGGTTGGTCTGGATTATTCGGGATTTTTTATTTTATACAGAAATAAGTTATTTATAATTCAGATGAGAATAAAGTTAGTGTTGATTAAAATGAAGGAAAACAAATATATTGATCTGAAATATAGCACATTCATTTTACATTTATTTAGGTTCAATTACCAAACATACAATCTTAATTTAATTTAAAGCAAACAATACATTTGAAATACATGGGTTGTATGCACATTTTTTTTTTATAAAAAATATATATATATCCAAAAAGACAAGGCTTAAAACTCTTGTCACTGTAACAGACACAATCTCTCTCTCACACACACACACAGACACACACAAACACACACGCACGCACACACACACGCACACACACACACACACACACACACACACACACACACACACACACACACACACACACACACACACACACACACACACACACACACACACACACACACACCACACACGTCAAGTCACATTTTAGATGCAATATTGAATAAGCAGAAAAATCGGATTTTCTGCTCTGAAAATATAAATAAGCATACAAATTGAATAAGCACTTTGAATATTCTAAACAGAATAAGCATTAGTCGCTAATGAATAAGTACTAGTACTTAATGGAATAGATACTAATATCTAAAAAATAAGTACTAGTAGCATGAAAATAGAGACTAGTATGTTAAAATGATTAAATGTTAAAACGGCTTGCCATATTGGCTCAGAGAGAGAGAGAGAGAGAAAATGACATTTTAGATAATAGCACCTATTAATAGATACTAGTATTTATTCAATAAATACTAGTTCTAAGTCATTACATACTAGTACCTATTAAATAGATACCAGTACTTATTCATTAGCTACTAATACGTATTCAAAAGAATATCTAAAGAATAAGCACTACTATCTAAAGAATAGGCACTAGTACTAAAGAATAAGCACTAGTCGCTAATGAATAAGTACTATTACTTAATGGAATAGATACTAATATCTAAAAAATAAGTACTAGTAGCATGAAAAAAGAGACTACTAGGTTAAAATGATTAAATGTTAAAACGGCTTGCCATATTGACTCAGAGCATCAAAAGCATCAAACAAGAACATTAAAGTTTGATGCGTTGCCACAGCAACAGTTTCAAAGATATCAAGAATCCCTTCACAGGTCTTCATCTGCAGTGTATTTACATTATACAGATGAAGTTTGAAGCAAATCGGGTAAAAATAAGAGGGTGATTTCAAAGCCTTTAGGAAGTGACACACTTCCTGCTGCCAGTTGGTGGCGCTATAACTTTGACTCACAATAGTCACATCCATGTGATCGGACTCTTACAGCGAACACACTGCTGAAGTTTCATCAAGATCAGTTAATGTATGCAGAAGTTATAACACACTTCCTGTTTCCATTATTCGCCATAAATTCGTTTCCTCGCCACGGCCAAACCGTTCGAGATATCAAAAATCCCCTGGCAATTTTTCATCCTCAATGTCTTGACTTCATGCTGACTGAGTTTCGTGGCGATTGGTTGAATTCTCTAGGAGTAGTATATCGAATTCCAGGGGCATACGCTTTCAAACAAACCATAATAGCCGACTTCCTGTTGGGCTGGGGTAAAAAGTAAAAGTACAAAGGATATATGAATCGATGAGATCTATATGTGTACCAAGTTTCATATTATTACATGCAAGCGTGTTTGATTTATGGACCAAGTTTTCGGACCCCGTTCCAGGGGGCGCTGTCGAGCCCCCCTGCCACGCCCGGGTACCAGCTTCAGCCCGGCCCTGATGGCCGCGGTTTCTGACCCGTGTGCAAAGTTTCAAGAGTTTTTGAGCATGTTAAGGGCCCCAAAAGTGTGCTAAGAATCTCAAAAGTATCCAAAAAGAATATTAAAGTTTGATGCGTTGTCACGGCAACAGCATCTAAGATATCAACAATCCTTTCACAGGTCTACATCTGGCATGTGTCTACATTATACACATCAAGTTTGAAGCAAATCGGGTAAAGCCTGTTTGATTTATGGACCAAGTTTTCGGACCCGTTCCAGGGGGCACTGTCGAGCCCCCCTGCCACGCCCGGGTACCAGCTTCAGCCCGGCCCTGATGGCCGCGGTTTCTGACCCGTGTGCAAAGTTTCAAGAGTTTTTGAGCATGTTAAGGGCCCCAAAAGTGCGCTAAGAATCTCAAAAGTATCCAAAAAGAATATTAAAGTTTGATGCGTTGTCACGGCAACAGCATCTAAGATATCAACAATCCTTTCACAGGTCTACATCTGGCTTGTGTCTACATTATACACATCAAGTTTGAAGCAAATAGGGTAAAGCGTGTTGGATATATGGACCAAATTGTCGGACCCGTTCAAGGGGGCGCTGTCGAGCCCCCCTGCCACGCCCGGGTACCAGCTTCAGCCTGGCCCTGATGGCCGCGGGTTTTGTCCTGTGTGCAAAGTTTCAAGAGTTTTCGAGCACGTTAAGAACCCCAAAAGTGCCCGAAAGCATAAAAAAGCATGAAAAAGCTTAAAAAAAGGAATATTAATGTTTGATGCATTGCCATGGCAACAGTGTCTAAGATATCAATAATCCTTTCACAGGTCTACATCTGGCATGTGTCTACATTATGCACATGAAGTTTGAAGCAAATCGGGTAAAAATAAGAGGGTGATTTAAAAGCATTTTGAAAGTGACACACTTCCTGCTGCCAGTTGGTGGCGCTATAACTTTGACTCACAATAGTCACATCCATGTGATCGGGCTCTTACAACGAACACACTGCTGAAGTTTCATCAAGATTAGTTAATGTATGCAGTAGTTATGACACACTTCCTGTTTCACGTTTCTCGCCATAATTTCGTTTCCTCGCCACGGCCAAACCGTTCGAGATATCAAAAATCCCCTCGCAAACTTTCATCCTCAATGTCTTGACTTCACGCTGACCGAGTTTCGTGCCGTGTGTTTGAATTCTCTAGGAGGAGTGTTTCACATTCCATTGCATGCGTTTTCCAAACAAGCCTAAATAGCCGACTTCCTGTTGGGCTGGGGTAAAAAGTTAGAGTGCGAAGTATATATGAAACGATGAGATCTACATGTGTACCGAGTTTCATATTATTACATGCAAGCGTGTTTGATTTATGGACCATGTTTTCGGACCCCGTTCCAGGGGGCGCTGTCGAGCCCCCTGCCACGCCCGGGTACCATCTTCAGCCCGGCCCTGATGGCCGCGGGTTCTGACATGTGTGCAAAGTTTCAGGAGTTTTTGAGCATGTTAAGGCCTCCAAAAGTGTCCAAAAGGTAGTAAAAAAATAATTAGAGGAATAATAATAAAATATATATATATATATATATATATATATATATATATATATATATATATATATAAATATAGCTGCGAGCAGCGATTACGGGCCCAAGCCGGTGGCACCGCAACCCTGGTGCACCAGGGTGGCGCTACCGTCGGCTTTGGCCCTTCATCGCTGCTCGCAGCTATATTTATATATATATATATATAATATATATATATATTATATATATATATATATATATATATATATATATAAAAGCCAGTGGCACCGCCAGCCTGGTGCCTTTAGGGTTATTGTGCACGACGTGACACAAAATATCTGCTCGCTATCTGCCGAACGGCTCTGGTAGTTCCGCTTCAGCACTGATGATGTTGTAGAATTAGTGTGCTCTGGTTGGTCTGGATTATTGGGGATTTTTTAATTTATGCAGAAATAAGTTATTTATAATACAGATAGAGAATAAAGTTAGTGTTGATTAAAATGAAAGAAAACAATTATATTGATCTGAAATATAGCACATTAATTTTAAATTTATTTAGGTTCAATTACCAAACATACAATCTTAATTTAATTTAAAGCAAACAATACATTTAAAATATATGGGTTGTATGCACATAAAAAAAAAAAGAAGATATATCCAAAAAAGACAAGGCCTTAAAGCAGTGGTTCTCAATCTTGGTCCTAGGGTACCACTGCTCTGCACATTTTATATGTCTCCTTTATCTGACACACCCACTTCAGTTAATAAAGCTCTTTCCTAACCAGCTGATGATCTGAATCAGGTGTGTTAAATGAGGGAGACATACAAACTATGCAGAGCAGTGGCTCCCTAGGACCAGGATTGAGATCCACTGCCTTAAAGGGTTAAACTCTTTTCACTGTAACACACACACACACACACACCACACACACACGTCAAGTCACTTACATTTAAGATGCAATATTGACGGTTTTTCTGTTTCAGCAGCGAAAATAGTTAAACAAAGATCACAGCAGAACCATTGCGCATCTCACAGCAACATGTTTTCTCATTACTGAATGATTCAGCATTTTGGACAAATTGGTTTACTCAAAGATTGACGATATCATCGTCCATCGTGATGGCTGACAGACATCACGATGTTAAAGTCCCCATGAAATCAAAATTGACCATACTTACTTTGTTTGCCTAAATTGATCGTTTTGTGGTGAACAATTCATCCGTGCAAGTCAATCCACACAAAAAAATTTTTTGGCTTCGTAATCTTTAATCAAATTCTGAAAATGCCCCTCCCCTCTGCACTGGAGGACCTTGCCCGATGACGTAGGCTTGATGGTTTGGGTGTCTGCTTAGCATCCGTAATCACGCCCCTCCAACTGACAGTAGACAGGCACACAGCGTGTGAAAGGAGAGATGGCGAGGAGGTGCATTTTTCTAGATCCAATCAGGTGCTAGTTGGAAAAAAAAAGCCACGCTCACTATTTTGCCTCATTTAGTATTCCGTTTCTCTCGGAAATACGTCACAGCACTGGAGAAAAGCCGTTTGCAATTTCCGGTTCATGGGGACTTTAAGCAAAGAACGTATATTTACAAGAAGTGAAAGCCAATAGAACGTTCCATTGCAACACCAGCGCCCAGCAGCAGCGCTACGCTTCCGCCACTTTGGGGTGAAAGCCACTCGGCAGTCATATATTATACATATATTTAGCCCAGTGCAGAGGTCATTTTTAGGTTGAAATAATTATGTAAAAAGAGGAGGCAGCGCCAGATTTTTTTAACGCAGGTGCCGAGGGGGTGCTAGATCATTGACAGGGGGAGCTGCGCACTTATAGCCTATATTGTGCTACTATTATTAAATGAGCAAAACTTCGATATTTAATATTCAATCATTTTAATTATCACAACTAAAGTTTTAATTTTACTAAATTGAATAAGAACAACATTCAGCATTCAATCAAATATATTTAAAGATGTATTATTTATAATGTTATTTCGACATAATATCTCGTTATTTCAACATATGTGAGTGTGCAACATAATCAGAGAGTAGCCTATTTCTTTTCGTTTGGAATAGTTTCGTTTAAATATTTAGTTGCAAGCTTTCTATATTTCTCATGTCTGAGGCATATTTCGGTTAATTTATGATGAGATTCGCTCAAGACGAGCGCCGGATGTCATGATTATGTCTGCTATATTTGCCATTTATTAAATCCAGCCGATTAAATTTAAAAAAAATAAAAATAAGATAGAATTTATACAAAACGAAATTAATTTTAAAGAAAGGCTTTCTACAAAACACAGCGTAGGCTAATGAGTCAAAATCATGTATGAGCCACTTCATGTCTCCCGATATCATACTCATGCTGTTCACTTTTCATAATCAATATGGGGAAAAAAACATTATAATATTTGAACAAATATGAAACTAAATGCGCTTATTTAATGGCTACAACAACACGTATACAGTATTAGGCCTACAAACTCTCTATTTGTACAACTATTAGGCCTATACAACAGCAATAGAAACAGCTTTACAGTAAACTTCTTATATCGTATATTAATGACCGTTAAAGCAAGACTATGTAAACAAAAACACACAGCCACTGTACAAAATTGTGGCAATTATAGGATAACGGACACAGCAATGCATAATGTTCCATAAGATCATCATGTTTGTAGCATGATCCAGGGGATTAAAACGTACAAAATATATTTCAGGCCAAGTGGAGTTGGTAACTAATAATAGTAGTAAATGTGTAAAGTTGCATAAAATGGAAATATTCTATAATGCAAGAAAAAACTACCTCAAAAAACTGTTATCTGTGCTGTTGTCCAGTAACTCCCGTTGGAATATTCATCCCAAAATGGCGGCCGCGCTCCCGAAGCGCCACCTAGTGGCTGTTACCAGAAAAGCATCAGAGTTTCGCCTCTTGTGCTTCTTTGCTTTAAGCCAGCATCGCGATCCCCCCCCCCCCCCCCCCATGTTTCCATGGTGACGCGTCATGCTTGGCACGTGATTCACCACAGCCAAAATAGACATGTAACGTTAGCGCTTTTATTTATAAATATTAACAAACCTGGTTACCATGTCATTATCTTCTATTCTGATTCTCAAATGTGTGTAAGTGAGTTTGTTTTGTCGTTTAAAAAACAGTTTCTCCCGAAATACATGGCCGGTGAACTGGGAGAAGAATAGAGTTAACTTTATAGTTACTTACACTGTGTGTCTGATATGAATAAAATCCGTCGGCAAATATATTTGAATGGGTTGTTATGGCTGCTTCCATAGACACCATTGTGTATTTTACAAACTATAAATGTATTGTTTTGCTATAAGTTATATGCATTTAAATGTCTGAAACCTAAAATAAACATTATGTGGTTAAAAACACTGAATAGTTGTGATATAATATGACAAGCACTGAACGCGTCTGTCTCTGGCTCAGCGCCAGCCACAGCACGAAAGCACAGTCTGGATCTGGCTGCTCTGTCACGTGTACATTGTACATCATGTACATTCGCTCCTAGTGGTCAGCTGCTGCAGACTCAGAGCGTGCCGAAATCAAAATTGCTGATGAGATGTAGAGGAAAATATCTCCGCGTTGTGCCTACGCCCCTTAGCTGTTCTAAATCCACTGTAAAACACGGCTTTGCGGGGCTTATTGCTTAAGTGAAAAATTAAAACGTTAGCCCCGACCCTCCTCCGATATCATCGTCCATCGCGATGTTTCACTGTACACATCGTCTGATGCCAAATTGGTAGACATCGCAAACCCTAGATTCAATGACCAATCCATACCTGTCTCATTCATGAATGACTCAGTCGTTCGAACGAATCGTTTGAACGAATGAATCAATGACTCGCTCATTAAGACGGTAGCCTGGCGACACCTAGTGACGGTTCAGTGTTATGTTTAAAAGTATCATTCTTTCCAACGATTTTTAATTGACTCATATTTAAAACAATCTCATAACATCATTTAATGCATTGTTATTTTTCAATGTAAATGATGTAATTTGATCAGCCCTACCTAGGGTAACAGCCATATAGTATCTTATTATTCTAAATAATTGAATTTATTGATCAAATTTACAAATTAAAATGAAAGATGAAGCATACATTTAATAAGATTGGACTAGGGGTGCCTTGCAGATATTACAATTATGCACTTTTAAATATACCATTGCCAACCACCGTCAATTTGGTGTGTGTGTGTGTGTGTGTGTGTGTGGGTTGGTTTGTGTGGGTTGGTTTATGTGATCTATGAGGACACAAATTTGTATAATGACGTGTATTACACTGGTATTACAACTTATGGGTGGTTTATGAGGACATTTCAAAAGTCCTCATAAATCAAATGGCTTGAAAAACATAAAAAACAATGTTTTATTAAAAAAATTTAAATGCAGCATGTCTGTTATATGCCTTTATTAAAAAAACGTATTTAAAAAATACAAGGCTTAAGACATTTATTTTCTTTTTTAATGAAGGCCAAACCACACAGCAGTGAAATGGTTAATCTAGCCCCACTCCCCCTCCCCCTCCCCACACTCACAGACACACACACAGACAGCAGTCACAGAGACGTAGGCTCAGAGAGAAATGACCATATTCAAACCAAAATATCTGACTTCCTCTTGGTTGTTACTAATGACTGTAAATTAGAAAGTTGTCTGGCTGGAGGAGAACTATATAAATACAGATTTATGTAACTCTAGATGAAACTAACCCCCCCACTTTTGTCAAAAGGTGGCGCTACTGAGTCCCTGCACCACGCCCGTTTCTGAAACTATGCACATGTCACCTGGCTAATAAATGTGATCTGTCTGTCGAGTTTCATGCAATTTTAAGCAATTTCAGGCATGCTAAGAGTCTCAAAAGCATCCAAAAAGAATATTAAAGTTTGATGGATTGCCACAGCAACAGTTTCAAAGATATCAAGAATCCATTCACAGGTCTTCATCTGCCGTGTATTTACATTATACAAATGAAGTTTGAAGCAAATCGGGTAAAAATAAGAGGGTGATTTCAAAGCATTTTGAAAGTGACACACTTCCTGCTGCCAGTTGGTGGCGCTATAACTTTGACTCACAATAGTCACATCCATATGATCGGGCTCTTACAACGAACACACTGCTGAAGTTTCATCAAGATCAGTTAATGTATGCTGAAGTTATGACACACTTCCTGTTTCACGTTTCTCGCCATAATTTTGTTTCCTCGCCACGGCCAAACCGTTCGAGATATCAAAAATCCCCTCGCAAACTTTCATCCTCAATGTCTTGACTTCACGCTGACCGAGTTTCGTGCCGTGTGTTTGAATTCTCTAGGAGAAGTACTTCAAATTCCTTTGCGTGTGTTTTACCAACAACCCTAAATAGCCCACTTCCTGTTGGGCTGGGGTAAAAAGTAAGAGTGTGAAGTATATATGAAACGATGAGATCTACATGTGTACCGAGTTTCATATTATTACATGCAAGCGTGTTTGATTTATGGACCATGTTTTCGGACCCCGTTCCAGGGGGCGCTGTCGAGCCCCCCTGCCACGCCCGGGTACCATCTTCAGCCCGGCCCTGATGGCCGCGGGTTCTGACATGTGTGCAAAGTTTCAGGAGTTTTTGAGCATGTTAAGGCCTCCAAAAGTGTCCAAAAGGTAGTAAAAAAATAATAATAATAATAATAATAATAATAATAATAATAATAATAATAATAATAATATAATAATAATAATAAATAATCCTTAGGAAAACAATAGGGCCTTCGCCCTTTGGGCTTGGGCCCTAATAATCCTTAGGAAAACAATAGGGCCTTCGCCCTTTGGGCTTGGGCCCTAATAATAAATAATCCTTAGGAAAACAATAGGGCCTTCGCCCTTTGGGCTTGGGCCCTAATATAATAATAATAAACAGAGCAATTCCAAGAGGGTCCTCACACCATCGGTGCTCGGGCCCTAATAAATATTTGATATGTATTATTTTATTGAGTACTTCATGCAATAATGTCACAATAGTATTCAAAATATAACATTTGTTATACTAATGATAATAATCATCATCCATAAGAAGTGCTAACCTCATTTCTGTCAAGCTAAAAATGTGTTAAATAGCTTCAAAAACATGGAAGGAAAAATAGACCACTAAGCCATGCTTGTCAGATCTTATTAGAACAATGAATTAAGAAAGTCATTGATTGAACTGCACATTTTAAAGTGAAAATCTAAATCTGGAGCACCTCAATTTTATTTGGCAAGAGAGAAATGTTTAAGATAAACAAAGAATCACATGTAGGCTATACTATTCAGTGTAGCAGCAATAATCCAAGCTTGAATGTGGGTACACTGTGTGAAATATCTCTCTCCATTCAGGGGTGAAAATCTTCATTAACATGCTTGAATAGGCTGCATAATATTATAAGCTATTTCATGCTGTCGTGCTTCCCCTCTTTCTCTCATGTTTAATTTTCTGCTGTTTGTGTTCTACTCTGTGCGAACACAAAGAAAATGAAAGTGCAGATGAGACTAGCCCTAAGCCAGACAGGAGAAAATCACTATGGAATATGAAGGATGTGAATGTAAAGACAATATGTTAAAAGCTTATCAGAACTTGACACAGCATTTGCTCAGTATTTGCTGATTTATTAAATGGTGCTGATTAATCAAATGGCTTGTAGTTTTAGCTACAAACTACAGTACATATCTACAAAATTCTTTATAAAGTATTAAATAGAGAACTCCATGATTGTCAGGATCATCACAGTGTGATTTTAGTAGTTGATAATATATTGCATTTACAACAGCTTTGCTAAATAAAGGGGGAAAGTACATAAAAGCACCCTACACCATCAAATTACATTTATGTTTTAGTATATTCAATCCCAATCAAAATGAGTTTTTCCTCATCAAGTCATTTGCGACCATGTATTTTCAGTTTCCAGGTTGACAGTGAAATATTTAGTAACTCTTGAGGGCGCAGGCTGCTCCTTTATATGCAATTTGCAAGCAATAGCATCATTACAGCATGGCGCAAGCTGATTGGCCTCTGTTGATCCTGCAGCCAATGAGATTGCTTGCTCAAAATTTAAATAGTCTAGTTCATTGTTTGCTGTAAGCTAGTCCTGCAGCATGCCACAAAGTAGGGCTGAACGATTAATCCAAAAGCAATCGCGATTTGAAATGTTGCGATTAGCCAATCGCCACCTCAAGACTGACGAATTGGAATCCCTACCAAAGGGCTCGACCCTCGAACGCAAAGCCCAGAAATGGCCTGTGTCGAGGGAGAATCAAGACATGAAAGTACGTGTCCTTCCTGTCGATCACCGCAAACCAATCTTGGGGACATATGCATTAGAAAATGCGTTTCTGTGTGAGCATTATGAACGGTAGCTTGTAGAGATCGATCGTAACCCACCGCCTTTCTTGGGTACAATGTATTAGGGACTGTAGGACCCCAAATCCTGCCTGCGACTGGCTCCTCAGCGCCGCTTAGGTGGAGGCTGCTGCTGCGGTGCGGGAGCGAGGGCAGATGCAGGAGGACGCCCCCGGAGACGAGCAGGCGATGGGGTGGTGGCAACAGCTGACCGCCGCGGCATGATATGTTTAATTTGCCTTAGTCTGCTCTTGTACACCTGAGAACTGCTGGGCAAAATTCTCGACCGCATCGTCGAAGAGGCCGGTCTGGGACACGGGGAGGTAAGGAACCTGAATTTGTCGGTCTCCCTCATGTTAGCAAGACATAGACAGAAAAGACGCTCCTGGACCACCATAGTGGACATCGCATGACCAACCGACCATGCGGTCACCTTCGTCGCACGAAGCGGTCCATTAAGGCAGTGGTTCCCAACCTTTTTCCTTGGGGCCCCCCCTATGTACATATTTAACAATCCGTGACCCCCCCCCCCCCCATATATATATATATATATATATATATATATATATATATATATATATATATATATATATATATATGTATATATATATATATATATATTAGTGCTGGGAAAAAATTATTCGCATCCAAAATAAAAGTTTATGTTTGCATAATATATATATATATATTTGTATATATAAATACACACATATTCATGCATATATTTAAAATTTTATATATATATATATATATATGTATATATAATATAAATTATGTACAAATGTATATACAGTATATACATGCAAAAAAATATTAATACCTTCATATGCGTGTATTTATATACAAAATAATTATACACAGTTCACACACATATGTTATGCAAACACAATGTTTTATTTTGGCAGCAATTCATTTTTTTTACAGCACTAATATATATATATTATATTATATACATATATTGTGTCACGGTACAGTTCGGTACGTTTTTGATACAGCAAAAAGAAAGAAATGCCAGAGAAATTTCCTTGATTTCTTTTTTTTATATTAAAACTAACATAATAAAGTGTGTTATTTTTTTTACTTTGAGTATCTGGAGCTATAATTGATTCTTCTTATGAGGATATAAAACAAAACAGCTTCTTGGAAAAAAAATAAATGTAATATTGTAGTAGTTATAAACCAAGGTTTATTTTATTTCAGATTAACATTTGAGGGCAGCAATTGTATTCATAATGTCAAAATAAAACCGACGTAATGTTACTTGAAGGCATAGCCTACTATTCCTGCCAAACTTACATGGTTACAGTTAGTGTTACTACAGTAAATCCATGGTGAATGTTGCAGATCTGGACACTGAATAGTTCATTCACGGATAGTTAATTCACGGCACAATGTTTCTTCCTGGTTTCCACGAGCTGTTTGATCCGTTAATAACGGAGAAATGTGAATTCTCTCTAAATCTCGTAGCGATGTTATTACTTCTGTGGCAAATTCAAATGCTTTCTTTACTGGATCTCTTATTAGCGCTGTGTAGTAACAGTGTCGCATGATCACGATCGGGTCGCGCTGCACTGGTCCAAACTGATAAACCACACAATAACGAGCAGTTTCGTTCCGCTTGCATTATGTTTGCCATTTGATGTTGGACACTGTGTTGTGGTCGCGCATGACCACACCTACATTTGAAATAACGAAATTTTAATTGAAATCGGCATTGTTTGCATATGATTTTTAAAAAACTTTGAAAAAATATTTTTATATAAAATTATTAGTAGAACATTTTATGCATCTTTATTCACCTCAAAGCATCCGCTCCCGCGCCCCCCCTGTGAACTCTGGCGCCCCCCCGAGGGGGGCGCGGACCCCAGGTTGGGAACCAATGCATTAAGGCACTAAGTACTTAGAGAACTTGGGGATCATAACCACCCTCATGCAGGTCCTTCAGTGCCTTGGCCTGATGGACCTGCAACAACGCCATGGCGTGTATGGCAGAGGCGGCTTCCCCACAGGCCTTGTAAGTCCAACGAGTGCTTACATGCAAGGAAAGGGAGAGTTAGGGCACAGTTGCCTAGCAACGGCCCGTTCCACTGATGTGATGCACATGTTACCCTTAGCCGCCCCGCCATCAAGGGCAGTGAAAGGTGCCGTCCATGACCCAGTGAGCTCCTCATGCACCTCCAGGAAGAAAGGAACCGGGGTGGGTTGCTGAGAACCAGCGCGAGCCACCCCAAGAAACCAATCATTCAGCCTCGAGGGCTCGGGACATGGTGGAGGGTTCCACACGAGCCTGATACTGTTGGCGGCCCGGGAAAGCATGGCCATCATCTCCGGGTCCGACTCGGGCACCAATGTCACACCCAAAGGTGGCAGCCGCGCCGAATTGTTATCTGTGGAGAAGTCTGACCCACCCTCCAATGCAGCAATCAATATCTGTTCATCGTGGGAAGCGCCGAAGGAAACGGCTGGTACGCACCTCGTGGATGGTCCAGCGCGTTCCGTCAGCGGCTCTACTGGCTGCGGAGCATGGGAGGGATGAGGGTTCCTAGGGGTTCCCCAAAGGAAGCGCGCTCACTGTAATCTTCAGGTCATCTGCACTACTGTCTGAAGTAACCCTTTGTGGAGGGTTAGATCAAGGCAGATGCGCAGGGATACCACCCCTTTGCAGAAATGAGAGTCTCGACCGTAGCTCCGAGATGGTCATCTTCCCACAATGGGTACGTGACTCATCCACAAACGCTGCCTCAACGTGTTCAATGCCCATACACGCAATGCATCGCTCGTGACCATCCTGCGATCCCAAGTAAAGGCCGCATCGTTTAAAAAAGATTAAAAAGATGCGCTCCACCTGTGTAAGCTCTTTTAGGGACTGTTCTCCTTGGTGCTGAAGCACGCAGGGGAACGGTCGCAGTAGACACAGACAGGGAAGTGTGCAGCCTGTTGTGCGCTATCTCTCTCTTCATGGCGGTCTTACCAGCCGTGAAAACAGCTTTTCAGCGCTCTTGGCGTACCGTACCAGCTGTGAAAACAGCCTTTTTGTTTTGCTCAATTGAAGAAGAAAACAAAGAGAGAGAGAGAAAGAAAGAAATAATCTACAAAGCTGCCACACTGTAACGCCTGCACCATACACAAGAGGTCCCGTTAAAGAGCTTGCTCGTTCTCGTATCATACTCAGTAGAGTACACAGCATCGAAGTGCTCTGCTCCGAAGCAAAAAGCTGAAGTGCAATCACACCTGCTGGGCATTATATGAATAGCTGAATAGCTGATGCAAATGATTGCACACAAGTAGATTGGCCTCTCTAGTGAGATTCCTATTCTTTGGTTTCAATGTGGGGTCGACTGACCGACTGAAGAGGAACAATTGTTACAATCGAGCAAAATAATTATCAATTTAACCATTATGCAGCATTGACGAAAAGTAGATTTAAAAGCTCAGACTAAAACTTGACTAAACAACAACAGGACATGGTTGACTAAATCTGATAAAAACTAAAAGTACATTTTGTTAAGCTAAAATAGCTGACAAAACACTAATATAAAGGCACACTACATCTGATAGACTACAAGGTAGTGGAATATTCTACAGTTAAAGGGATACTCCAACCAAAAATGAAAATTCTGTCATCATTTACTCACCCTCAAGTTGTTGCAACCCTGTATGAGTTTCTTTCTTCTGCTGAACACAAAGCAAGATATTTTGAAGAATGATTGGAACTTTGGCACCATTGACTTCCATAGTATTTTTTTTCTACCATGGAAGTCAATGGTGCCAAACAACTGTTTGGTTCCAATCGTTCTTCAAAATATCTTCCTTTGTGTTCAGCAGAAGAAAGAAACTCAGAAATACAGGTTTGAAACAACTTGAGGGTGAGTAAATGATGACAGAATTTTCATTTTTGGGTGGAGTATCCCTTTAAAGCAGTGGTGTCAAACTCAATTCCTGGAGGGCCACAGCTCTGCACATTTTAGCTCCAACCAGCTCAAACTCACACCTGCAAGGAAGTTTCTAGCAATCCTGAAGACCTTGATTAGCTGGATCAGGTGTGTTTGATTAGGGTTGGAGCAAAACTGTGCAGAGCTCTGGCCCTCCAGGAATTGAGTTTGACACCACTGCTTTAAAGGCATGTTTTACTCCTTTAATTTAGAGTGTGTGCTGCACACTATTGAGAATATTGAGATGAAGCTTGACTTATATCGCAATATCTCTCCGAAAAATTGCAATTAGATATTTTGCCCAAATAGGCCTACTACAGAGTTCTTCTAGAACCATCCACCTCCCCCAGCTCCACCTGCCTAGATCTGCTATAGGATTCATGCATGTATATTCACGCAGCAGCAGCAACATATCCTATATGCTCACCGCAGTGTGTCTGTGTATCGATTAGCAGTAGCAAGTCCATATTTGCGCTGCAGCGGCAGCATCAGCGTAGCAGATCTGTTACTTATGATCTGTTATTCAGGCTATGAGATTGCACGACTGGACACAACTGTTGCATAAGTAATTAACCAGAATATGTTTTAAGTATTAAAACATGGTTTAGTAGTTTACTTCACTTTGTGTACTTAGCCTAAACAGTCTTAGCCTGGTAATACCAGACTCTGCTACTTCACTTTGCTTCGTAGACAGAGTCTGGAATGGCATAATAGAGAAGTGTTTTCTCTCTCGCGGGGGGCGCTTGTCTAAAGTTTAAAATCATTGGTTACCCGTAAGCCAATCAGATAAGTTTATTTAGGACGTATGTTATGCGCCGACACAGCCGCATCGAACCACAGACATCATGCATCGAACTCAAATCTGTGATTGAACTTCCACTGTAAACCTGCTGTAAACACTTTATGATGCAAGCAAAATACCGGAGTGAACATGGCTGTAAACGGCTTTTGTAGATTATGCAAAGTTAATCTACGCATCCACGGTACAACCAGGGCCTCTAAACTGATATTTGACAGTAGAGAGAAACAAAAAAATATTTGCAGCCAACTGTCAAAGTTAGGATTAGTTCTGTTAAACACAGCTCTTTGTTCATCTCGAGTCTGTCAGAAATGCTGCAACTTAATTGCAAGATTACAGCATGTCATGGCAATATTTAAGACCTGGAAAAGAAAGGAGACACTGACCTGACCTGTCAAAAGGCTTCCCAGTTTCTCGCTGACGATCGGTAATAGTTGATAAATTAAACTTTTCCCAAAGGGAGTAGGGCCACAACATCACCTCCATTCAAAATGTTTAATACACACTCTTCTTGTTCGGGCTTCAGTTTGCTAATGCCGGGAATATTCTCCACAACAGAGCGAATTGCATCCGCGTCTCCATATCCGCGGTCGTTTTCGATTTCCCTGACCTAATCTTAAACTCTGCGCTTAGCGACTACGTCATGGCTTTCAGCCCGCCCTCTGTTCGTTGATTGGCCTGGCTGTTTTCAGGCCGGAGGAAAACGGATAGATAGGCCGCTATCTCAGACTGAGTACAGAAGCGAAATGAAATTGACCGAAAGTACAAAGTCTGACGTAGTCAGGCTAAAACAGTCTGACCTCTCATCACTAACTGTTGTATACATGCATTATGATTTGATTTACTCGACTGAGAATAACATTGAGATCATTTAAAGTCTAAAAAAGGATGCTGAAGATTTAGCTTCATGTTATATTTATCGATATGTAATGCAATGATATTGTGTGTCAGCTCATCTATTCCAAAACTATTTGTATGACTATTTTAATTGGAACCATTTAATATGTGAAGTAATCTGCTACGACAGGTGACCCACTCCTAGTGTTGGAGCAACTGAGGGAAAAGTGTACACATGCAAAGTGTAGCCCTATTCAGTCAAAATAACACTGACAAAATCAAACAGATCTCCAGAGTTTCAGGCTTCATTCAATTTGTGTAAAACGATAGAAAGGCAACAGAGTACCAGTCATTGTCTGACGTTTTTTTTTTTTAAACAATGTGAGAGAGTGGGTAAAAATAGAGCGCGTTTATGATTGCCAGGGAAATGGAATGTCCTCGTTTAGGCAGGAGAGAATAATCTGAAAAGCACTTACAGCGCAGCAGTAATATTTCCATGCTAAAAATGGCAGTTAAACAATGGAAATCAATACGGATTGAGTCACTGGATCGTTCATCAGGATTTAGTTACTTTACATTTTAGACTTGTATATTAAGTGAGAATATTACAATTTGTGTTATGTAAAATCATTACTGTTGTATTGCTAAAAAGCACATAAATAAAGAGTTTTGCACAATTTTGCAAAAAAAAAAATCATTTATTTTATTTAAAATATATTACTAAATGTAAATGATGCGAGTATAATAATAAAAAATGAATTAAATAAAGTGTAGGCATATTAAATAAAGAAAAGGAAAATCCCTACAATAAAATTCAATTTCACTATTTATCTCTCTCATCCATTCATCCATCCACCCATCTATCTTTATATCTAATATAAATATATATATATATATATATATATATATATATATATATATATATATATATATATATATATATATATATATATATATATATATATATATATATATATATATATATATATATATACATATCCTATACTGTATGTTAATTAAGATGAAATCACTTCTGGAAATATGTCTAATGTAGCCATGACTCATTTTAAAGGATTATACAATTTAATGATATGTCTTTATCATTTCATGCATTCATGAGGATCAGTTTGACACTTCACATGATTGACACGTGAACTAAAAGTGACATCAAACCCACTAGATTTAAATAGACAGTAACAGCCACCACTGTAGCACCCGTTTTAAAACTACTTGCTTGACTTGCTTGAAGAAAAACTACTTCCCAAAAAGAAATTGCTGAATCGTAGTCAGTGGACGAAGTGCAGACGTTCATCTCGTTGGTTGCCGAGGAGCGGATAAACTATAATGATCAGTCTATAATCCCACCCACTTTGAAGCACTGAAGTACTAACTGCAGTGGAAAAGCAAACCGAGCTAAAGCCAACCGAGCCGTGCCGAGCCGAGTCGAACCACGCAGTGGAAAAGCGAAGCAAGCCGAACCGTGCCGCGCCGAGCCAAACCGTGAGCCGTACCATGCAGTGGAAAAGTGCCATTACTGTAATGCGCTGTGGCTGGTCAGCAGTTAATGATCAGTTAATCAGCAGGTCCTGAGGTCAATATAATTTGTGGTAGATAAACAGGCACCTGACTTGTAGTTGGAGTCAGTGTTAGCGGTATTAGAGGAACAATGAGGTTATTATGCTCATTTTGAAATAACCCAAATGGGACATTATTTCTTATAGACAAGCATTTAATCTAATCACACTTCATATTTTTCTCTATTGCTATCTCCATTTCTCTCTCTTTCACACTCAGAACAGAGGTCAGGGTGTCCTCCTCCCTCTAGCCAAGATGACCGCAAATGTATGACATCATTGCTAATGCCTCCAGCACGGACCACCAATTTATCATCCTTCCCGCTTTTCATTCCCCTCCTGCTCTCCTTCTATGAGCTGTACACTCACTCAAAATTATCCCGCAAGGCTTCTCAGGGACCAGCTCTAAATCGTTCTGTGCTATTCTATACGTCAGTGGATTCCTACTGGTTTTGTTTATAGTTCAAAACACTGAAATGTATTAATTGGTTTTTTAGTGGTTAGCAGCAGCCAATAAAATCATGGTAACCGCAAAATATACAGTTTATCCCCATTGCAGGTGAACATATACTCACATAGTCATGAAAAGCTTTGGCTTCACTTGAGTGTTCACATGATTCTCTCCTCTCAGAAGCAGCACAGTAGAGGTCCCAGAAAACACTGCGATAAAAGATGCACAATATAATATAAAAAGACTAATACTGCAGTGTGAGAATGAATCACTATCCTCAGTTAATAAAAGCTCTATTTGGAAGGGACTAGTTTTCCCTGAGGAAATGTTTGTTTCACAGATGTACAATTTTTTTTATCCTGTCAGAATTAAATATGTCTGTTTTCTTGCACAACATTGTATAATTACAAAGCATACTGTTCAGCTAACTTAGGATCCCCTAACAAATTGAATTAATTATTGGTGAGAATGTCTGTGATTTACACTACCATTCAAAACTTTGGGGTCAGTAAGATTTTAATTTGAAACTTGGCATCTTGGCATTCGAAAGGAATTAATATGTTTATTTAGTAAGGATGAATTAAATTGCTCAAAATTTACAGTAAAGACATTTATAATGTTACAGAAGATTTCAAATAAATGCTGTTCTTTTGAACTTTATAATCAAAGAATCATTAAAAAATATTAAGCACACCACAACATTGATAATAACATTGATTATCATTTTTAACATTGATGATTATAAGAAATATTTCTTAATCACCATATCTAACCATACAACTTATGTCAAGTAAGAATTAAAACATTAAAGATAGTCTGATCGCAAACTACACAGAACTACACTACCTTAATTAATTAATTAATTCCCTTAATTAATTTATTTTACACTGTAATATTATTATATTTTTTTTATTTTTTTTTATTTTGATGGGTTTCGTGTTGCACAGACAACATGATCTCCATAATCCCCACATCCAGAATATATAAACACTCCACCTCAGTATCATCTAGAGATCTCATGAAATTTAAGACATTCATATTCTAATAATTATAACTCAAACACATTTTAGAACACTAATCCCATTCACATAGTGCTAAAGAAATCTACTTTTCAAGCAGATATTCTTACCACCACCATGAGTGCAAGAACCCTGGCGGCTCTCCTAATGTTATATTCTTCTCCCATCGGATCTGCCGAGTTAAACAGAGAACAAAGGAAGAGTTATAAAGATTCAGTGACAAGTCGACCTGTGCTCCCTTTGTGATTTAAACATAATTAAAGGCAAATTCTGTTATTTTATTATATTGTTGTATAATTTCTGGAAAAAAAGTGTTTAATACTATTCAAGCACACAGGACTTCCACAGATTTAGAAAAAGAGCAAAAACTTGTCTTAAAACATGGCGGATGACACCAGTTGCTAAGGTTGGCGAAGGTCTGTTATCAAGCCACTAAAGCCTAAAGTATACTTTGGTTTTTACATGTATGCAAGGGTATGCACACAGTAGAGATAGGGCTATTATTTCATCCGCAACCGCATCACAAAACTCATCATCCGTCCGCCATCCATCCACACGACCAATTTTCAAAGCCGCACCCGCCCGCCATCCGCTGATTGCTTTAAGGTCTATGGGCGATCCAAGGTGCTGCTGACGCGAGCCACGAGGCTAGAAAGCTCTTGCCTGTTCTAGAAAGGATACGGATGTACTTTTCGGATGTAGGTAACAATATTTTACAATGTATATATTTTTTTCATTTGATTGGTTCAACCGCCACCCGCCCGAATTTAATTAAAATATTATTTTACGTCACGTCATCTGCCCAATCCACGGTTTATACGTGGAGTCCACGGCTGTAACTGCCAACCGCGCATCTCTATAGTGCACAGTGCATGTGATCCAAATTTCATCAGCAGTCTAGTATGTAGGTACTGTACATGCACAGTCAGATTTCTCTAACTCTATGTACAATGTACTCTCCACTAGCAAAAGAACCTACAGGGTTTTTTGCACCCATTGTTTGCACCCAAACTACTGGAGACGGCAACAACCAGAGGTAGGGGTCTCGACTTCCATGGTTTGAGTCTGACTCGAGTAGCACATTTATGACTTAGGCCTACATGACTAAATTAAAAAAATGACTTGATTTTGACTTGAGAAAGTCAACTTGGATTTGAACTGCATGCCTCGAAAATTACTTTATTATGATCTAATCCACCAAACCAAGCATATCAACATTGTCATACCCATTACCATGCAAAAGACTCAGTATTTATAAAAAAAAGAATTGCAACATCAATAGATAAAATGTAAGCAACAAAACCACCACCGGCAATGCTGATCAGAGTCTGCAAAGACATTTTTTAGCTCATAACTTCTGAAGAGAAATAGTGCAGATACTGTACAAGAATAAAACTTTCTAGTGTGCATGTGTCGAACACCTGTGTTATCAAATGGAGTATACTTTGAAAGCCTGTGTGTTCGGCTGTACGGATATGCGAAAAACTAAAGTATACTTTAGGCTTAGACCTTCTGCACATCCTTCTCCTTTCTCCTCAACTCTTTCTCAAAAGACTAAAACAGGAACAGAAAACACCATCCATCTTGATGAGATCATCAGTTTTAGTCACTGACCATGTGAGATGGGTTTACAGACAATAAAGCACTGACGACAGCTGCCATAAACAACACGGGTGTGCCCAACATTATCTCAATATATTGCTGTGAGAGCCACTGCTATTTTGGGTTAAAGTGGTAACTGGCGGGAACTGGTTACATGAGCAGGGTGGCAAAAGACAGGAGTCGCATAGGAAACCGGCCACAATGGACGGGGCGTGTGGCTTAGTCACAGAGGTCTGGGCTGAACACGACAGCACTGTCTGGCTTGTTGATGTTCACGTCTGAGAGGTGGGCCAGCCTTTGTGTTTTTACCTCTGTCATCTTGCCAGTCTCATTACGTTTTCCCTCATCTCTCTTTGTTCTGTTCCAGTATTTATCTGATCCGCTGTCATTCGCAAATATTTACTTGACTCATAGCTAGAACACTCATCTGCATCTGCATTTACTTTTACTGTTCAATTGTATCTTGTCAGTGATCATGTCATCAGTAAGTGAGCTGTCGTGGACACTGATATAAACATCTCTTACCCAAACACAGTTCCAGAGGATGACAAGCCATTAACTTCATGTTGAAGATAAACAATGTTCATTTAGAGAGCAGAGCAAGTGGACACTCAGTGCTTAGGAGAATCTGTGTACATAAGCTTACAGTCCCCCGCTGTATCTCCATGAGACAGTGCCATTAAACAGAAACAGTTTGCCCAGTTTCTAGAGCCAGTGTGCTTTTGTATTCAGTGTAATTAAATTAAGATGGGATCAGAGAACAGTGAGGGCTCCATGGGAGCAGTTTACTGGTACTGTAAGGCTATATGTAAAAAAAAACTCTCATAAAAAGTACATCATCTTAAATTGTTCACCTTATTTACAGTAAAGGTCTTAGTAAAAATGCAAATAACTAGTTAACTTACCTCTGACAGAAAGGTCTGTGCTGATTTCTGAGCTCCCACATGTAGCAGATATTCGTACACATACAGAGCTAACCTGCCGAGACAGAAAATTAAAAGCATCATGGCATATACTGTAAAAGATCCTTCAGGATGCCTTTATCTTAGGTCCTGTTCCAATGGTTAAATAAAACTCAATTGTTCAGTTTCCTAAAATAATTCATGAGAAATAATTATCATGCCCTCTTTGAAATAGCAAAGTAACTTAACTTGATAGGTTAGCCAAAAATGAAAATCCAGTAATCATTTACATGTTTCCTGTTGTTTCAAACCCGTATGGCTGACTTTATTTTTATGAAACACAAAAGGAGATGTTTAGCAGATTGTTAAAACTACTCTTTTCATACAGTGGAAGTGAATGGTCACCAATTAAGCTCCAAAAAGTACATTAAAGTACCCAAGTCCAATTTTGAAGTCCCCTGAAGCCATATAAGAGGTCTGTGTGAGGAAAAAAAATGAAAGATTGAAATTTGTGTTAGCTAATTCACCAAATATGAAAATATTCAATATTGTATGCGTGTTGCGTGCAGTATAATACATGACTCCGAATGAATGCAGAAAGTATTTTTAATTATCCAGGAGAAAAACAAACAGGACAATTACACTTACCTAAGCAAGACAGGACCAGGAACAAAATGAAACACATGGGTTTAACTTTTACAAGGAGCAAACAAAGGGAACTAATCAAGACTAGATGAACAGAAAGATTAATTAACGGGTAACAGGTGAAAACTAGGAAATCAGATCAAATAATGACACGGAGACAGAACATAACTGAATTAAATCACACTGCACAAAACCATGAACCTGCCAATGTGCATTTTAAATATTGCACAAATGAGATTTGAGCGTTACAGCAGAGGGAAAGATTTTTAGCGAATAATGATTTTAATTCCACTCTTGTTCCTCACACAGAGCTATCATATGACTTCAGAGGAATGTAGTCATACAGACTAATGCTATGGCAGTTGTTATGGTGCTTTTTTGTCATCTGTCATTTTTATTTCTGGCACCCCACTTTTTGATTCACTCTCATCATATGGAAAAAATAATGTAAACTTCCTGATACAAGAGGGAATATTATGCTTTTACACTATGCTTTTAATTGAACCCATATATTTACCTTCAAGATGTGTATCATCTCATATGGTTAAGCAAATCATATGTGATTTTAATAAGGCAACTTAAGTCCTAGTTTGGATATCACAAAACTGAGTTCACAGAGAGTTCAGTCTTCCATTACTATTCCATTCACCATTTCACTTTCAGTTTTACAATCTGATATGGAATGTTTAAGAATTTTATATCTCTGCGATAACATTTGTTTATTTTTGAATTGGTGAAAGTTCATTGTATAGAGGATTTTTTAGTATCCTCTATGAATGAGTGAGGGAACCTGAGTCAGCAGAGTCCAGCGGTACCTTATTAATTTCTTTTTTCAGGCACAGTCAAATCTAATTATATTTCACATGTATGCAGACGAAGTATTCCCTCTCCAGCTTGTTTCTGCAGACACAATACTTGATGCACCGAACGACCTCAAAATGTTCAGAGTATGCACATATACTCACGCAAAACAAAAATAAAAAATATAACAAACATTCACTACAATGTATAAGACAGTGTTTGTGCAAGAGAAAGTACTAGTGGAATAATGACAGAGGAACATTGGCAAACCAGGATCACACACAAGCAAGATTGAGGGAGGAGATTTGGAGATTGGAGGAATGACGGGGGGTCCATAGCTCCAGAGAATCAATCCTCCTGAGATTGTCAGCAAACTTTCAAATTCTAATGACGAAGGATACAAAAGAGACAGAGAGAGGATCTTTCCAAAATCCAAAATCTTCAAACTGGAGCAGAAAAGAAACTAGGCTTCAAGAGTTTAAGAATAAAAGTTATTGAGCACAGACATACTTCACCAACTTTAAGATGAGATTTTTGCATTTTCCTCCAATAGCCTAGACCTTTTCAGGGCTGTGCCGGTTGTGTTCTGTTTTCCGGTTTGCATTTCCACTGCCTGAAGGTAAGATCTTACGGATTTATGAATGAACCACTCGTTTTAAAACGAGTCCCGGTCTACAGACATTTGTTATGACATCCGCTTCAAACATTACAATGATCATGATAACTTTCGTTAACTCTACACAAATTAAATCCACTTCACTAGCTAATTACTCTTCGACAGTGATGACATAGAAATATACAGAACAACCGCAATAACTGAAGTTCAAAGACAAAATTCTACATGGCTGCACTTTATTTCTCTGGAGCATAAGGTCTATATAGGGTGTTGTATGATTGCCTGCCTTAAACGCCACTCATTAGACAAAGTTGACCTACATAGACATAGAGATAATTTCCATTGTGCTTTAAGCTAAATTAATGAAAATGTGAATTTTGTTTTATTTAAATTTTTTGTTTGACAGAGACAAGGGGCTCTATATATATATATAAACGTTTCCCTGCTTAGGCTTTTAGTACTGGCCGAAGAAATATAACAACCAACAAACAATCTAAAATTTAAAACAAAGTAAAAAAAAATTGAAATAAAAAACAGTAATAGAAAGACTAAAATACAAATAACCAATTAAAGGTACAATATGTAGAATTTTTGCAGTAAAATATCCAAAAACCACTAGGCCAATGTTATATAGTTTGTTTAGTTGATTACTTACAATATCCCAAATTTTTCCAACTATTTGTAAATCGTGAGAAAATTTTCCAAGGTTTTTACCAAGGAAACGGGGCGTGTGAGCAGGGGTGAGGAGTCGCCAGTCAATGGACATCATATCCGCGTTACCCCGGTTTCGGCTTGGGCTTAGTAACCAGGGCGACAGACGTGGACAACTGGGTTATGCCTAGCAGGACGCTCACGCTGTTGTTGTTTTGTTTAAACATTATGGACCATGGCAAGCAGACTTTGAGACAAAAAAAAGACAAAAACGAAGATCAACATCTTTCGAGATGCCGAGAGCTCCACGTCCGCGACTAACTTCGACTTGACAGAGACGCGAGTGTTGCATGTACTTTATTAGACAGGTGAGCTAATGTACATAAAACTAATCAATGTTATTTCAACATGATGAAATGTTAGAAAATGATCTGTATGTTATTCTAATGTTGATCTAGCTCTCTGCTAGTCTCATATAGCCAACAAACAACCTAACTAACAACATTCAACACATTCAAATGCCGTTTAGTGTGATAGTGTAACTGTTAAAGCAAGTGAAACAGCGCTGCGTTACCTCAAGTTTAATTCGTCTAATAAACTGACTTGTGTGAGTATTAATTCAGCACTTGCATGTACAGTAGTTCGGTAGAATGAAATGCTTCATACCACAGTCATGTTAAAAACATCAATGTATTCACTCATCCATAAAAGATCCATCAGCTTGACGACAAGATCCGTAATTCCGCTTATGCGTCATCAATATACGCCTTTGCTATTGTAAGAGGTTAGCTACCCCTGGTGGTGAAAAATCCTTCATATTGTACCTTTAATCAACCCTAAGTCAAATAATTAATGAGCACAAGATTGATATTAAGTCAGTTTTAGGCGCATTGATCAAAAGATTCATTAAACTCATAATCAAATATAAATAACTTTAACAAACAACTACATCTGCACTTATTTATTTCAATAAAATGACCATATAGATAATAATAAAAAAGACCTCATAGCTCAAGACACTAGCTGTACAATCAATATGAGAAATGATATAAGAGGTAGGCTGATAATGACAGAACAGAACAGTGGCAAGAGAGCATCATTAACCTCATGCTGCGTCCTCATCCCATCAACACAGCGCTCTTTCCCATTCTCCAGAACTGACAACATCTTCACTGACTGCCATACACTCGCTAGATGCAAACAGATTCATTTCCCAAGAGACATTAGAGAGCGGGGAGCAATCGAGTTTGAGGGTGATCCTGTCTGTGCGTGCATTTGTATCGTTGGGACAAATCTGTATGTGTATGTGTTTGACACATTACTGTTGGTGCAGTGAAAGAGAACAGGGGATGAACACAGAAAGACAAATATAGAGATGGATAGAAGAGGAGAGACAGGAAAGCAGGAACTCATAAATGATTAATGATGAGAGCTGAAAAGGAGGAAGGAGAGTGACATGAGGATAACGGGGGAAAATGATCGCAACCATGTTTTGTAAAATAGCTGACTGACTACAAGTCGCTTTTATTTAACAAAACAGTGTGCATGAAACATCAGTACCAGACATCTTTAAGTAAACCTTTGAAACATTATACATTTATACACATTATGGTGGTTTTGACCTTTGATGTGTAGCCAATAAACAATGGCGGAATACAGGGATGCATATTTATGCAGAAGATACCATGGGTGCTTCTCATTTCTTATTTGTGCATCCTCGTTTCCTTTCCTCGCTTCCTTTCCTCGCGTCTCAGCTCCACCCCCTGTAGGACGCGAGGGAAGGCTGCAAGGAAAGAATAGGAGGACGGAGGAATCGAATTAAAGCTTTTTTATACATTGGAATACTTGATCACTCGAGCGTCACTTCACAGTGTCATCAGCTGCGCTCAAAGGATCTGCCCTAATGTTGTTGAAGTTTGAAATTCATAATAAATAACAATAAGGCAAGCTACCCTATTGAAATATGTGAGATGTGTGGTTTATATAAACTGCAAGAGTAAAGTATAAATTAAAATGATTGTGACAGATGTGAAGGGGGAGGAGAATTGATGCGTGCGTCACGTTTAGTCGATAAAACTCTTCCGCATAGGATCCACCTGTGTATCCTCGCTCATGACTCCTCTGGAAGCCTCCCCACTCCTCGATCCTCACCTCCTCGCGGTGCAATTAGAGAATTGAGATGTCCTTCAAGATGGCTGAGCTCGATCAGTTTCCGGGTTATAGGATGGAGGACAGAGGAGCGAGGAGACGAGGAGGGATATTGAGAAGCACCCCAGATAATACATTATATAGGCCACATGCACACAAACGTTAAGAAATTAGTCAGGAAGATTTTTTTTGTCTCTTATGCTTACCAAGGCTGCATTTATTTGATAAAAAAATATACAATTTAAAATTTAAAAAGTTTTTTATTTTATATATATTCTAAAATGTAATTTAACCCTGTGATGTCAAAGCTAAATTTTCAGCATCATTACTCCAGTCTTCAGCGTCAGATGATCCTACAGAAATCAGTCTAATATTCTGATTTGCTTCTCAAGAAACATTTATTATTATCAATGTTAAAAAACAGTGCTGCTTAATATTTTTGTGAACAGCAAGTTAGTTCAAAAGAACAGCATTTGAAATAGAAACTTTTTTGTAACAATGAAAAGGTCTTTACTATCACCTTTGATTAATAAATCAATTTAGTTTTGTACATTTATTTCTAAGCAAATCATGTCAGTTAGAAAAAAATCAGGCTGGAAAAACACGGCTGGAAAAAATGGAGCAATGAAAGAACAACAGAACAATTTTAGAGGGGAAAAGGCCATCTAGGTAAGTCTAAGGAATGAAACTCATATCCTGTGTGGACAGAACAATGCTACATTCCTCAGCCTGTTCTGGATTAATTAAGATGCTCTACTAGGTTAATATGAATGTGGTTTGCTTTCATCTTTATCATAATGTGTGAATAAAACTGAACACAGAACTAATTTCATAAAAAAAAAAATACAATATTAGTGTATGTGTTTAATATTTTTAAGAAATGGCGTTTGACTGGAGCATGCATGCAGATGGTAAAAAATGTGAAAAGTCTGAATGAAAACCAGAAGTTCAGGGGTTTAGACCAAAGCACGCTGCACAACACCTCGAGAAACAATGCCTTTCTCCACGACAACAGGAAATGCCAGCTTATCTTGCAGATGAAAGCATGGAGAAAATGTGCAGCTCTGGAAAAGAACTTACAACACACAATCTCAGCAGAAGATCTTAGTTTAGTTTACAACTACAGGAGAAAATAGAGCAAAGTGACAATAATGGAGAAACCGCTTAACTTTGTTGGATTTCAAACAGGTCAAAGGACGAATGGAAAAACTAAAGGACCACACAGACTGTGTGTGATTTGTGAGTAAAAAAAGAAAGGCTGTATTACACACAGGCTAAAGACAGAGAGAAAGACTCCTGTTTCTAAGCCATGCCGTCATGGTTGCTTAACCTTGCAGTAGGGCCGGTGTGATGCCGCTTGCATATCAATGATGGAGAGAAATATCAGAGGCCAACCACTCTGCGGAAAAACTGTTCCAGCAGCAGGAACGTCGACAACACCAGTCATTCTCTTACAAAACTGAACAAAACTGCAGAACAGAGAAATTATACTTTTCACCACATTAGAAAATACAAAGAGAACATGAAAATAATCATTCTAGAACTTTATAGTAGAAGTATATAAAAGTATTTAGAGAAGCAAAATTGTAAAGTATATGCAGTATATTAACTTTTGGCCACACCTGCCAATGTTCAGTGGTTTAAGATAATTTATGAGTCGTAAATATTTCTCCAACTGTCATAAATATTTCAATGAAACTGTAAAAATGTTTTCGATGTGCTCAAACAGTAAAGAGCATTATGCAGCACCAAGGTCATGGGTTTGAGTTCCATTTTTTTTAAAAATAAAAAATGCTTGAATGCAGTGTTAAAAACATCTGCCGATGTAAAAATGCAAAACATTTACATCTTAATGACAGCTGGATTCTTTAACTTTTTCCTTTCGGATAACCATATCTATGGAAACTGTCAGAAAAAACACCATTCTGATTTTGTTTCATTCTTTTTAGTTGTGGCAGGTCAGATGTGTATTCCACATATGGAGTTCTGGAGAAGAAAAGAATTCAGGCATTCTAAATAAACATCCTATGGTACATTTTGCACTGAGCTGAAAATCTTTTGGAAGACACGTTGTGACAGGTGTTTTCTTTAGTAGACAGTTTGTATGTCTTTGATTTGAATGGCTCAGAGTCAAATCACTTACATCAGTGAGAGTTTAAACCATATTGTGTTCCTAATAAAGTTACAGCCCAGCTGGCATTTTATTTACTTACCAAAGCATTTCATTTACTTATTTTTTTACTCACTTTTAGCAGCTGTCAAATGTAAATTTGGGACATTTTATAGAGAGTGAAGCCCTAAAACCATACAGTTTTGAGGATACTATACTATGGAAATCTAACCGCAGTGGCTATCTAGTAGAGGTGTGAACCTATACTGGTCTCACGGTTCGGTTCGATTACGATTTTCATGTCATCGATTCGGTTCAATTCGATTATCGCGATGCATTGCGATGCACCGCATCCTTAATTTTCTATTTTACTTCAAAAGTGATGTATGCGTCGCGCGAGCACGCATACATCACTTTTGAAGTAAATTAGAAAGTGTTCGCGTGAGTGTTCGCCTGTTCAGGAAGTCCCAGTGACAACAACAGAGACATTCCAGTTTAAGTTTCATGGGACTAAAGCCTGTTTATGCCATTAAGAAAATTAAATTCTTTCAAAATAATTTTTTTTTAAAGAAATGTTCATTAAAAGCAGCGCTCATTCATCAGTGTATGTTACCCTGGAGATGCGCGCATCAACCGTCACCGAGTCCGCTGTTGAAGACGATCATCCATAATCACGCGAAATAACACAGAATAAGTGTAATTTGACCATCGGGTGCGGAAGGGTTGCCATCTGTCCCGGTTTGTCCCGATTCCCGGGACACTGAACGTCCCGGTTTTCGAAAGGCTACGTGAATGTATGTTCAAACTGTGTAGCGCGTGCACGGAGAGAGCGAGACCTTGCGTGTGTGCCTCAAGAAGCGCATGTAACTTGCATGCTCATAATAGGAATGTTTAATTACTCGCACTCGCGTCTCGTCTCCCTCTGCCAGCAGTGTTTGCTACCGCGACAAAGCACATGCGCGTTAAATGGCGTCAGAAAAGCGTCAGTACATTATAACCGGTTATGGTCTATTACTGAACCGAAACCGAATCGTCCTCGTCTGCATCGCGGTGCATCGAAGAAACGATTAATTTTGACACCCCTACTATCTAGGTCAAATTGCCACTTATATAGGGGAGTTTTAATCACGTTCCTGATAGTAATGATTGAACAAATGTGACTTCCCAATCTGAGATAGGCCTACAAACCATTGACTAGGCCTACATGGTGAGCTTATCAATATTTGCTGGTCTTTACAGCTGTCTAAAATCAGAGCAATTTCTAAGTTAAGATGATGCTCAAGATTGCTGTTCAATATACAAGTTTTACCTTCATATATATTTTTAATCCAGTTATATTCAACTGTCATTGTTCAAATGTAGAGGATAAACTACAATTAAAGTTTAGACAGAGATATGCGTGGCCCTCGGTCTAAACTTGCTAAGGGATTGACAACACCCAACATACAATACAATGACACCACCTTCCACACTTTATATAACACCTAGACCCATGGTTTCACAGACGGCTTAAGCCTAGATAAAGTTCTAAAATGCATGTTTGTGCTGTTTTAACTGAAAGCAACTTGCAATGATATCTTAAAATATGTCAGTGCCATTGTTTTTCTCAAGATGCACACCAGTAACGTTTTCTAAGGCATGTTTTAGAAAGCTGTCCTAACTGAACTAATCCTGGTGTAACCAGGCCTTGTCTTTATGAATTTAGTTTGGAATTGTGATGTCAGGACTGCTTGTTGGTCCATATAAAAAAAAAAGCTGTTTCTAATACAATGTCTTCATGTGACTGAAGATAATGAAGATAATTTGAGGTGATGTTCACTTCTTTACCTATGTATAAAACTTTAAAAACTCTAAAAATCACACCACTGGACTATTTAGCTAAGTGAACAGCAAAAAAAGATGAAAACCTTAAAACAGATGGTGAAACCAAAACAAATAATTAAAGCACCTAAACCAAACAATTTCCTGTAAAAATGTATAAACATTTAAGCCTAAAATCTTGATGTTTAAAATAAAAAAGTTCATGTCCATGGTAGGCTATTTGTCAACTACCAATAACCGTGAAATAATTTGAGCATTCTAATGATTACGGATAAAACACCTTGCACAGCACATTTAAAGAACAACATAGCCTAACACAACCAAGCCTATTTTGTTTACGATCAGTCAATATTTCTAAAACACGGAAAAACAGCCTAGAGACATTCAGATGGACAGCTGAAAGGTCACTAAAAATGCATAAAACACTGTGGTAGGCTAGAAAAAGCTAAGCAAACTATACGAGTAGGCTAAGTTAATTACACTGTATAAGAAATATTCTACCATTTGACTGCTCTAAAACGTTAAAGGAAACCAAATTATTCTTGATAATCAGATTTAGCTGACCACAGGATAGACTAAGTGATATAAATATTTTCTCATAATGCCGAAAGCGCGTAACTTGAGGAGCAAAGCGAACATGCGCCAGCTGCTGTCTTAAATGTCTCCTCTGTCCAAATGTGTGTGTGTGTGTGACTACAGATGTGATCGCGAGAATTCCTCCTCCACCGCCTGATCAATATAACTTACTTTTCTCGGGCTTGACTGTCCGATGGCACGCTGTTCTTGCCTTTGGCGTACATGCTTGCACAGACGCGACTATCACGCACCTGTCAACCCATCACAGCCTCCGTCGAAACAATCTCGTCACCATAGCGACTCAGTCTGCTCCTCACCATTGGATGGACCGCGGTGAAGAACAGGCTCTCTCTCTCTCTCTCTCTCTCCTCTCTCTCTCTCTCTCTAGATGTCTGAGCAAATAACCTCAATGGCCACGCCCACTCAACACCTTTCTCTCTTTTGGTCTGACTGCAGCCACGCCCCCTTTGGTCTGGTGTATTCGGAGGGGTGTCGCGCGATGTCTGACCCCGCACTGCATGACATAGGGTGCTTCTCAATATACCTCCTCGTCTCCTCGCTCTTTTGTCCTCCATCCTATGACCCGGAAACCGATCGAGCTCAACCATCTCAATTCTCTAATTGCACCGCGAGGATCGAGGAGAGGAGGCTTCCTGAGGAGTCATGAGCGATACACAGGTCAGGTGTATCCTTTGCGGAAGAGTTTTATTGACTAAACGAGACGTATAAATTCTCATCCCCCTTCACATCGGTCACCATCATTTTAATGTATACTTTACCTTTGCAATATAAACCACACATCTGACATATTTCAACAGGGTATCTATTATGAATTTCTTAAAATAACCAAATCAATTCAACATAAGGGCAGATCCTTTGAGCGCAGCTGATGACGTTATGAAGCTCGAGGGATCAAGTATTCCAATGTATAAAAAATGTATTCCATTCGATTCCTCCGTCCTCATTTCTTTCCTTGCAGCTTTTCCTCACATCCTACAGGGGGTGGAGCTGAGACGCCAGGAAAGGAAACGAGGATGCACAAATAAGAATTGAGAAGCACCCATAAAGTCTGACTAAGAAAGTGTGACTGCACACAATCTAATTTATTTTGATGACATTTCCCCCTCACAAGCCCTCAAATGTCTTAATTCCAAAGCGACAAGTGAGTTTGCTTTTTAAACACTTTCTCAATGGACGTAGTCTGAGTCCGAAGCGCCAGACTGTACTTTCAAAAATGGAATTGCCCCACTTTTTAGAATCAGCCTTTGTGCACAGCCGGCCTTGTACTCTCTGGAAACAGTCCTCCGAAAAATGTGCAGCACAGAGTCGAATATATTGGTTGTACAGTACTGTTCTGGAACAGTGTAGTAAAATTACTCAACACCTGTTTTCTAATTGTGTCCTCTTTTGGAAGGCCAAACAAAGTAGTTTGCCTTTCTTTCGCAACAAAAACACAGCGTCTCCACGACATGGCGGCACCGGCGGCAACAATAATACAGCGAGGATAAAAGTTACGCCTTCTTTCTTTGCGTATACATTTGGCCGGTGTCATGAAACTCTGCCCCCACAGACTGACAGATTATCGTGTTTAAATAAAGCGTTTTAGGAAGGCATGGCTGAGCCTTAACTTTTACAAAGAATATCTCTTTGGGTTTGAGACTTTGAGCTTTGTAAATCTGCAAATCTTATACATGCACAAACAGCTACATAACACACTAAAGAAAAGGGAAAACAAGAAATCGCATCATATGACCCCTTTAAATATGGTTTCAGAGTCAGATGAAACATTTTGCATATAACCGGAGGCTAATTGTATGAGAACCGTGTGATACTTTACCAGGCAATAAATATATTGTAGTATTTTGTAGATGTAGTGTGTAATAAAGATCAAAGTGTCCTATATTGGTTTGTAATAATTTTGTATAATACAGCATAAGGTCTTGGCTGCCTGCGAACAATGTTTACTTTTACCTGCCCTCTGTAGTTGTAGCTGAGGCCTGGAAAAGTTTTATGTTGTCAACATGTCAAGAAGATGCTGTTTTATGTGCTGCGAAAGCTGGTTGTAAAATGACACCATTGACTGTTCATCACTGTAGGCTATGGAACTGAAATTCAGATCATGAGCGTTTAGTTTCCGACATGCGCTGTAAGCTGTAGACCAATCACAACAGACTGGGCCATCTGACCAATCAGACCAATCTCTGCAGAGTAGGCTCGTAGAAAGGAGGGTTTTAGAGATCCTTGATTGAACTGTTTCTGTGAGAAAAGAAGTGATGCTATGGAAGCCCGTTTCCGCCACAATTGAGTAAAAAAAAAAGATTATTTAAGTCATAATAATGAGAAACTTTCTCATAATTATGACTTAGTATCTCATTATAATGAGAAACTTTCTCGTTATTATGACTTAGTATCTCATTATATTGAGAAACTTTCTCGTAATTATGACTTAGTATCTCATTATATTGAGAAACTTTCTCGTAATTATGACTTAACATATCATAATAATGAGAAACTTTCTCGTAATTATGACTTAACATCTCATAATAATGAGAAACTTTCTCATAATAACGAGAAACTTTCTCGAAATAACGACTTAACATCTCATAATAATGAGAAACTTTCTCGTAATAACGAGAAACTTTCTCGAAATAACGACTTAACATCTCATAATAATGAGAAACTTTCTCGTAATAATGACTTAATTTCTCGCACTTCTACGCATGCGCAAAGCAGGGAGTGCCACGCTAGCGACATCCGCTGGTCAAAGCCGTGTAAATGCAGTGCTCTGCATTTGTGATAAATTATCAGTATATGAGACTGGCTTCCATACTAGATACACAAAATACAAACGAATAAAAGACTATCTAGTAGATGGTCTTTTATTCATTTGTATTTTGTGTATGAACAAGCAGCAACACAGAAAGGTTCATCTGGAAATCTGTGTACAAACATTTTCAAGCAGTTTTGTTTTTGTATAAGGGTGCGTTTTATCTGCGTAGAATTGCAAAAATTTTCATTATTACGAAAAGCCCATTAAATGGTGTTTCATAATTAAGAAAGTTTCTCTTAATGAAATTTTAACATAATTACAGAAACTTTTCAAATAAAATCTAAATCAAATTATAAAACTTTTCAATATAAGAAAAAACAATCAAAAACAAAATTTCTCTAAATGAGATACAATCATAAAAAAAAATTTTTCATTTAATCCAACCCAAAAAGGAGAAATTTTCTCTTTAAGATTAAAACTTTTTTTTTACCACGTGCAAAGGGGTTTCCCCCAAGAGAAGAACAATAAAAAAGCAAATTATTTTTTTTTATTTTTTTTTATTTACTTAATACATGTAAAATTTTGGGGGGACATGAAAAAAAAAATTTTTAAAAAAGGCAAAATTTGGGGGGCACTTTAAATTTAAATGAAACCCACTAAAATCTGATCAAAAATGTTTTTTAAATATTTATAAACTGCATTTAGCATTATTAAAATCACAATTATGAAAAACAAAAAAAATCTAAATTTAACCAAAGAACTTGTGCAAACAAAACACCCTCTTAGCAGGTAAAAACTGATTTATTTTTTTTCCTTAAATTTAGGGCCCTTTTTTAATTTCTTTATAAAAACAAATAATATGCAAAATATTCAAAATGACTTTCACAAAATTTTTTGTTCCAGGGACTGGCCACCTATACATTAAAAAAAACCCCAAGATTGTTATGAAAAATAAATTTTTAAAAAATACAGTTTTTGAAAATTAGGAGAGTTTTCTTTCAAACTTTACCTTATCAATTTTTTTTTTAAAAATATCATTACGGGAATATATGAAAGTTTCCCCTAAAAAGTTAAAAAGGGGGCGCTCCAGTATGGGCCCTGGGGGGCGTGAACCCACCCCCCCCCTCTCGGATTTTTGGGGGATAAGGGGGGGGGAAGCTAGAAAAACCAACCCAAAACCCCCCCATAAAGTACCCTCCCCCAAAGGGTCCAAAGGGGGAAAAAAGGACTGGGCCCCAAATTTAATGGGCCAGAAGGGGGGGAAAAAGTTTTCGGGGATTAAAAAAAAAAAATTATAACCCCATGGTTTGGGTGACCAAAAAACCTATTTTGAAAAACCTAAAAAATTTAGAAATATAACCATTATTTTTTTTTTCTTTTTTTGGGTTGCGGGGCTTTTTAAATTTTATAGTATATTTTTTTAGGAGTCCTTTACCCCCATCCTAACTTTTGAGGTTGTTAAAGACAAAAAAAAACCCCAAGCACAATAAAGTGTCAAACTTTTTTTCTCTAAAGTCAAAACAAAAAAACCCCCCTTTTAACTTTTTTGGTGAATTTTGCAAGTTAACATTTGTTTTACAATTAACGTAAGACCCCAATTTTTAAAAATTATTTAATTGGCCCAAAACCCAAATTTATTGTTTTTAATAATTTTTAAAAACCCCCAAAAGGGGGGATTTTCACTTATAAATTAAAAACCCAGCTAAGTTTTCGTCACCCCAAAATTTTGAGTCGTGATTTTTTGCTGAAAATAAAACTTTTTTTTTTTTTTTTTCCCCCCTTTTGGTTTTTTTTTAAAAAATAAAAGAATTCATAAATTAATGGGGAAAAACAAAATTTTGGGCAATTTTCAAAGACAATTTTGTACTAACATTATAAAATTGAAGGATTATTTTATTTTAAATTTTTTTTTTTACAATTTTTGAGGGGTGTCAAAATTTTTTGGAAAAAAAACAAAGCCTTTTAGCCCATTTAGGTACCGAAACCCCCCCCAAACAGGGGAACAGGAAAATTGATGGAAAAAACCGGTTTTCACCCCGTCCCCAAAAAAGGGGAGCTAAGGGCTTTTTCCCCGGAAAGATGAGTCCTGTAATTAAAAACATGTTGAAATTCCACCCTAGGCAACTTAAACCAAAAAATAAAAGGGGCCTTATTTAATCTTTTGCTTTTTTTTTTTTTTTTTTAGTTTTGAAGCAAAAAAATAATGCTTGGTTTGACTTTTAATTTGGGTATTTATTTTTTTTATTGTAAAAAAAAAAGAAAAAAACCTTTTTGGGTTTAAAAAAAACCATGCAATGAAGATCAATGCAAACCAAAAAAAAAAAATGTTTTTTTCTTGTTTGGGCGTTAAAAAGGGTAACCCAAAAAACTTCATTAAAATTTAAAATTTTTCCCCCCTTTACAAAAAAAAAGAAAGTTGGGGGACTTTTAAAAAAAATTTTTGCAAAGAGGGAGTGCCAGGAACCTCAAATTATCACAAATTTTGTACCCTCCCTTTTTGGCCTGTAAATATCTTGGGGACAGGTGTTATACCCTTAGGGGGGGGTTTTTGTAATTTTACAGTTTAACTTTTTTTAAAAGGGGGGAATATAGGGAAAAAATAAAGCTAAGTTTTCCCCCGGGGAAGGGGGGAAAGTATAAAGGGGAAATTATTGGGACAAATAAAAAGGGATACGGGGAAGGGACCCCCGGGTGTGGAAACCGGGGAAAAACATTTTGTTATACAGTCCATTAATAAACAAACCTTTCCCAGGGGGGTTTATAGGGGGGAAAATCTTTTTTTCTAGCGGGGCCAAAAAAAATCACGAAGTTGAAAATTAAAGGGAAGCAGGGGGTTTTAGGGAGGAGCGTAAAAAGACTTTTTTTTAATGATGGAAAAGAAAAAAATTAGAAGGTTTTTCTTAGAAAAAAAAAAGGGGAGGGAAATATTTGATTTTTTGTGTTTAGGGAAATTGGTCGAAACCAGCTTTTAAATTTTTGGGGAAATTGGGGGGTAGGAATGCCATGTTGAGTGGGCCCAAAAGGCCCCGGTGTAACGGGGCGCGGGTTTATGAATATTGCAAAAAGGGTTTTTAAATTTAAATTTTAAAAACATGTGATTTGTTTGGGTTTTTACTTGTTAATTTTTTCAAAATTTTGGAAAACCCCCCTAGTTTAACCCTTCACCCCATTAATCAAAAATTATGGGGGTTATTTCGCAATATAATTTTTAGAAACAAAAAAAATTAATAGGTAAACACAATAAAATTAAACTTAAATACGAAAGAACAAATTTTTTCTATTTAAAATTTTTAATTCCAGAAAGGGGTTTTTGATTTTAAAGAGCCATTGAGTGACCTTTTTAAAAACGGACAAATAAAAAGCCAATTTAAAATTTTTGTAAATGCCTACAAAAAAAAGTAAAAAGAAACATCAGGAAAATGGGATCCCCAAATTTTAACATTATTTTAATGGTTATTTTGGGGATTAGAAGGTTTATTTGTGTGAGGAATGTGAATAATCTAAGAAATTTTTTTTTGTGGGTTTTAAAGGCCGTTTGAGGGGGGATTTAGTTTCAGTTGGGGTTTTACCACAGAAAACAACGTTGTTGGGGGATTTTTGGGTTAAATTTTTAAATTTTTAAAAAAGTTGATTATTGTTTGTTTTGTAGAAGGGAAAAAATAAAAGTATTTTGAGGATAAATAAATGAAAAGGGGTGGAAATGCACTTGAATATTTTTTATTTTTTATTTTTTTATTAAAAATGTTTGAAATATTTGGATGGTTAAATAATTCCGGGGGAAAAATGGTAATTTTTGAGGGTAGAAAGGGGATATGGTGCCGCAAGTGAGTTTTTTTACAAAAGGCTGTAAAAATAAAGCCCCACAGCGTAGGGGACTCACCTTTAAATTTACCCTTTAAAGTGCCCATTACTATTTTAAAGTTTCCAATGTTGTTTTTTGGAGTCTCCTAGAAAAGATTTGCATGCATCAAAGCCAATGTTCAAAAAACGGTTTCATTTCCCTCATAATATACATTTGCACATCACCACATTTTCAATGATTCCCAAACGTCTCGTCAATGAATCATCTCTCTAAACCCCCTTTTTTTTCCCACGAGCTACTCTGCTCTGATTGGCCAGACAGCACAGTCTGAGTGATTGGTTTACCTTGTACAGCCGCGTCGATAACAAAAACACCAATTGCCATAACAAGATCACTCTGCTTGTCCTGAGGCTTCCTACACTTAAACTAAAGACATAACGAACAATGACATCGATTTTACCATATCAATGCGAGCACAATGTCCTATGATGAAACATTGGAAGAATTATTCATTCAAACCGGACGACAACTCGAGCAGGACGTTTCTCAGTGATATATATTATGAATGTTGCAACTGTAATTCCATTCAATAAGAACTAATAAAGTGATGTATCCAAGTGGATCATAAACAGAAAGGGAATTGACAGAATCTCTCTTCACTTACTCAAATCTTAGTTTGTCTTACAACACTACTGTAAGCCAATAATTAATTCTACAAGGAGACTGTTGGCCAAGATCAACACTGAAAAATGAACAGTTGGATCAACCTAAAAAAATTACTTCAATTGGTAACACCTAAAAAATTAAGTTTTCTCAACTTAAATTATCATGTTTTAGCGTGATAATTAATTGAGAAAACTTAATTTTTTTAGGTGTTACCAATTGAATTTTTTTTAGGTTGATCCAACTGTTCACTTTTTACAGTGAAGATCCTTTATTTCTTTAGCCCTGTCTGATTGGAAAATGGAAGCTATCACCATTCCTACTGTTTTCTGGCCCATTTGTGCAGACGAAAACCACCCCCTTGCATTGAGCAGGCCATTTCAACACTTTACATAATTTAATCATAATTTAATTCCGTTACCACATTTGAACCAATTGTCTACATAAAGTGGTTCTTGATTGTCTCGATGGTTTTCAGAAGAGACAAGTCTTTGAAATCCTCTGCAACTGGCTCTTGTTGAAAGTCTAACCGAACACAGGGTTAGGTTGCTAGTTAGGTTTTGGTCCCTGTATGAGTTTACAATTCAGAGATGCTCCTTTTGAAAAGGGGCTGAGAAGTCAAATACAACTCTTAGGTTTCTCTTTTTTAGAAGTTCTATTCCATTTTGTTTGCTTAATGTCCTTTTGAGTTACTCTTTCAGCATGTCAACCATGCCCCAAGGACGACATTCCTCATGATGTTTGTTCTGTTGAAACAGTCTTTTCAGGAAAGTGGCAGGCTGCTGTGCTTGTTTGATAAAATCATCCTCTTTGAAGGGTAATGGTGAATAATAATGTTCACTTCGTAATTCCACACACTTTCCACACTTGACAGAAATTGTAAAGAGTCAATGACAAACCTTCAAAAAAGGCATTTGTGCTGAGTATTTTATTCACATTAATTATTAATAATTTGCATTCTAGTGGTAGTGGCCATGTATTTAGTATCTTTATCATCCCCATTTTATTTTTAAAGACCAAAAAAGTCTATTTACTATCTATTTATAAGCCATTTGTTCACTTTGACCTATTATTTGTTGGTTTAAATCAATAATTTACATAGTTTGCACCAACTGACAAAAAACAGTTGTGCCAGCTGACAACATTGATTAAAAATGACAAATAATATGTTTCCCCCATTCAATTATAGTAAAATGCAAGTACAAGTGTTTTAGTCAACAGTCCTGTATTAAAGTAAAAGTAGTAAATTTAAAACCGAATAAATCACCACATTCATAATGTAGGAACTGGAATAGGCTAACCAATTTCAATCAATAATCAATAAAGTCCAGCCCATTCTCACCCCAAGGCGTCATCTAACTGACGCCTTGGAATCAGTTTTTACCATGCTTCAATATTCGACGCTAAAGGCACCCTTTAGCGTCAGTTAGTTGACGCGATCCGAGGGCGTCATCTAACTGACGCGTTACCCTTAGCGTCAGTTAGATGACGCCCTCCTACCCAGACCTAAACCTACCCGCGTCATCTAACTGACGCTAAAGGTAACGCGTCAGTTAGATGACGCCCTGGGATCCTCGTCAACTAACTGACGCTAAAGGGTGCCTTTAGCGTCGAATATTGAAGCATGGTCAAAATTGTCAGTTAGATGACACCTTGGGGTGAAACGCTTGTGTTTTATATTGATTACAAAATTAATGATCAGTCAGTTGAGAATTTAAAATTCAAATATCAAAATGCATTCATCAAAATGTTAATAATCCAAATTTATGCAACATTAACATTATAATAACTAGCTACTAAACAAGATTCATCACCTCTCTTTTCATTTTGCAAGATATGCTTCTCTTGCAGCCAGATCATTTTTGCTGAGTTTTGTGATGAGTTTTTCCCACTGCATGTCCCATTTCATATTAAGTGTCATTAACTACTATTTAATAACATTTAAATTAGTGATTAGTCCTATTGTGTGCATGTATGTTTTTACATTGTACTTATTTTAAAAATACTTGCATATTACATCTGTAATTAATTTCAGTAATGGCATCTATAATTCTTGACCCTTTCTTTACCCCCTTTCTTCTTTAGATGCAAGCTCATTGACATCTTGATGATACTGCTGTATTAACAAGTCATTAACATTTGCTACAGAGATTTAATTGACAACTAAGGATGGATGCCTTTTTCCATTTTGACAGGCAGTCTCTTACATAAGACCATTTACAACCTAACCTAAGGGTGTTTTAACAGCATATGGTCCATTACCATGAGCCATGACTATTACCGGGTTTGTACAAGGTGCTTAGTGCTCAAAGTACTTGAATTTGACTTTTTGAAAGTCTTGGAAAACTTTTTTAATTTTAATTGATACAACAATATTTTTCACATTTATATACAGCCATTTCGCATGGCTATAAACAGTGATATTTCTCAAATAAATAATCAAGTATTTGATACATATTTCATTCTTCTGAAAAAACATATATTCAAGGGAGGAAAAAGTCAGTTTGAATAAGGAAAACGATATCTTTGTCATAGTATCCTTTTAATGGCTAAAGTTACAACAGCCATTGCATGTCCGCACTTTATTTGTACCATTATGTTTTATTCATTTTTTATTTTTCTATTTACTTTTTTAGAATTCAAAAGATAATAAAAATATTGTTTGATAACTAAGTGAGATGATTTTAGTCCTTGAAGTTGAAAACCAAAAAAGTAGTGCTTGAAATGTCCTGGAATTTCATTTTACAGTATCTGTACGTACCCCGTATTAACAACTTTCCACGGTTCCATCATCTTGCAGCATTTGTTCCGATTAGCTATATAATAGGGGCTTTCGCACCGGAGGAACCTTTTCATAGGTCCTATAACTATTGGCGAAAGTACCCGTATTTTGGCGCGTTCGCACCACAGGTACTAGGAACTATTTTAGTTCTAAGAACTCTTTTAGAGAAACAGTGATATATGGGCCTCTTAACCTTTACGCTGGGAGAAAATACAACACAACTTTGGGGGACCAAGAGAAACATGATTATTGTATTTCTGCTTAGCTAGCAACACTGGACATCAACCACACGGCATACGCTAATAACTTTTCATTACTGTCTACTTTCTAAGTATAATAGTTCTATCTAATATAGGACTGTTAGACAGATCATAAACTGATGAACACGGAGAATGCGAGCATTGTTTATTTGCTCAGACTCTGTCGTTTCTCAGCGCAGTCAAAATAAAGGTTTGCAGCACCGTTAAAATAAAAGTCACAACAACAACCGTGTCTTGCGTCACCTCAGAGTTCCTACTGGTGTTGTTAATGCAACCAGTTCCTAGAGGAACCATTAGTTCTCGGGGAACCATCCGTTAGTTCCTAGAACTAAGTTGCTAGAACTATGTGGTGCGAAAGCCCCTAATGTTTGCATCTAACTGCTATTTTGACTTCACTCAATTGATGACATTTATTGATGAGTTCTTGTGTGGTTGTGTGCTCCGTTGAAACTAGCATGTTTTGCATGTACAGTTTGGTGTAGACATTGACTTCCATACTGCTTACTTCCAAACCAGAGACTACAATACTTTTCACAGGACTGAATTTTATAGACTATTTTTCTCCACTGATCTCGTAGCTTGAAGGGTGACTTAGGGCGTTTTCACACTGGGCACGTTTGCTGCTGTTCGATTGCGAGCGTGATTGTTCCAGCAGCGACCCCCAGCAGCGTTGGTTTGGTTTCACACCCAATTTGATACTAATGAATCCTTGTGCATTTGCTTTTATCTTACATCATCACAAACGTGCACAGGATATGATAGAAAATTGAACGCGGGTCAAAATATTGTATTTTTTTATTAATATGGTGCTATTATGCTCAGCTTAGTAAATAACACTTGGACTTGTATGTGTCACATGAAGGCGGCTATCTGCTGCTTGCAAACAGACTCTTTTTGAGGAGAAAGTGGGTTGACATTTGCTGCCATGATTGCACTCGCTATGCATGAATACATTGCAGGCTCACTCTCGCTTGTATCCCAGGTTAATCATCAGCACTATCATCCCTTACAGTGTTTTTATTTAACTAAATACATCACAATCGGCTAAAACGCATGCGCAGGTTACTTTACTTCCTGAACAAGCATGCTCCCAATTCTGTGTTGCTTTCACATTCACGCGAATCACGGCACAGCTCGAGTGCAACTGAACTCAGACCACCTCCTTCAGGTAGTCTTGGGTTTGATACCCCTGTGCACACCCAGGTCCTCATGACTGCGTTTACATGAGCAATTTTTCATTTGAACCGTGCCCCATTCCAAACTAAACTGCCAGTGTGAAAATGCCCTTAGATACAAGTTTAGAGTTGATGGAATTTCTAGTTCATTCATAAGTCAACATCTTCACAAAAAAAGAGGATACGATCATAAAGCAGAACCATCCTCAGCCTTGATAGTAGTCAATTTCAGTACTTTGTCAACATATGATGTTGATATCTTAGTGCTGTTTCCAAAGGTCCATTTCAATTGCCTTTTGCTTCCTTGTAGGCCTTACACCATGTCCTAACTACATGCGACGCGACGCTGCGACACGTGATAAAAGGTATATTTTCCATGTTGATCAGAATTGTTGTCCTAGCCAGCCGCGACAGTAGCACGCAATGAATATATTTTAGAAACTTTTTTTCTGATTGTTTCAGGAACTCAGTATGTATTTTTAATAGTGTTAAAATGGTGTAATATTCATGAATTTGATTATGTACTTATCCATTGCGTTGAGAGTGCCGGGAGCTTGCTGAGAGAGCCCAGCCACGCGCTCTTCTGATTGGCTGTGATTTTTGATTGACTACATTATGTCCCATAGTCACGTTGCGTCTGGTGTGGACAGTCAAATTATTTGTCGCTGGAATCTTATTGCATTGCGTCTGGTTAGGTCACGGTGTTATATGGATCCATATGCAGAAATGTATTGACAAGATTTCTAGGTTGCCTCCTTGTGTACTGCTGTAGGTAGTAATGCCTGCCATTTATACTTCCTGTTTTTTTATGCCCTTTCAAAAGACTTGATGAATGACCTATACTGAAGGGATCCCCATCAAAACAATCTGGAGCAGAAATAATCCCTGTATTCAAATTTCAGTTTGCCTTTTCAAAATAGCATGAGAGATGAACTGTAAATGTCCCTTTTGATATGGTTCACTCACAATGCGTCAGTAGCTGATGTGATGCGTATGGGGAAAACTCAGTTTTTCTCCAAATACTGAAGCCTGATTGGTTCACGTCTGTGCACCAACACAGACAATGGCTTTTCAGCCTACCAAAACGGCAGGGCTGACTGCCTATTTAAGTTGCACTGAAAACTATTTTCATCAACTTTTTCTCCAAGCTCGAAGATTATCTTCTTGCGTACTCTGAAGAGAAGAAAATCAAAGCTTTTCTGCTTGCCGTTGAAACGAGCTACTGGAGAAAACGGGTAGCTACGGGTAATAATAATAATAATAATAATAATTCATTACATTTATATAGCGCTTTTCTGGGCACTCAAAGCGCTTTACATAGAAGGGGGGGAATCTCCTCAACCACCACCAGTGTGCAGCATCCACTTGGATGATCGACGGCAGCCATATTGCGCCAGAACGCCCACCACACACCAGCTTACTGGTGGAGAACCCCAGCACAAAAGAACTACAAAATTCGACTGCTTTACGGCATACCTCACTTTCCTCACTTCCTCAAATTCTGATGTGAGAGCCCAACTAGTGTTTGTTTGCCGTCTGTATGTTGTTGCCATGGCCGAATCAGCAACTAAAACGAAGAAGGCAAAGGTTTTGTTGGAGGAGACTAGAAAGAGAAAAAGGGAGAGTGACAAAATAAAAAGCCGGACGAGGACCAATATTGGTCCAGCATTCACTCGCTGGCATGAGCTAAAGGAGGAGGTGGGGTGCCCGACCGATGCTGACCTGGCCGTCCTGCTGTTGGACTAGTAAATATATTGCTTGCATACTATCTCTATTTTTTCAAATTTGTTGTCTGCCTGGCCATGTTACGGAATCTATCTGGTCCTCCATTTATCTTAATGAATCAAGTAATGCTACTAGAGTAGCGAATTTATTGTATTATAGTAGCTTGATATTATAATATTGACGATATATGGCTATTACCTACCACACAAACATTGAATTGAATTAGCATATCCATTATGTAAACAGTAACCAAAAGGCTACTATAATGACGCTGGCTTGTAAACGTGAGCTATGCGATCTTTTGGCGTTTGAAAAAAATATAACCGATGAAATTATATTCATATGACATGTTGAAATATATGCCAATGTACCTGGGATACATTTCACACGCAACACTGGCAGTCTGCCCAAGACGTGAGAACTCGCGAGAACTAAAGACGGTATCGAGCTTGTCAACAAATGCACGTGTATCCCCTGGTGTAACCATGACAGATTTTACGACAGTAGGAGAAGACAATACTGTTTCCCAACTGTAGGGGGATCCCGAGAGCAAAAGTTACATGGTGTTACTTTAAAAGAGCAAATTTGAGCGACGTTTGTTACAAAATGTCATGCCGCGAGACGAGTTGTTCTTCCTGTTGAATAAAGTGTCACATAAATGAGTGTCCCGTCATTCTAAAATTCTCCTTTCACTCAGCGTCTGTGAAGTGGAGCAGGACAATGTCTCACCAGTCCTTGTTTAGAATTCTCATCCAAATATAGCCCCTTTCACACAGAGATTCCGAAAATACACGGATAATGTGACCCGGCATTTGTCCCGGGATTGTTTGATTTCGGTTCATTCACACTGCCAGTGATTTGCCGGGATCTGTGAGTGCGTTCACACACAACCCGTTAATGTCCCGGAAAGCCGCCGGACGTCGGATGAGACGTGTAACGTACGCGTCGAAAACATGTGCACGCGCGCACCTTTCCACAGAGCTGGCGAACGATCGCAGCTTCAGCGCGGATAGTGAGGAGCTCCTGTCTCTGCTTCATTCCAGTTTGCAGACATTTTTTCGTTCTTTCTTTGTTGATGACGAACACAAACTTTCTTCTAAGAGCAACAGAGTCACGCGATGGCACATGCGTCATCACTATTACACACCCCTTACGGCATTGGTTCTGGCTTTTGTTCACACAGCGCGCGTTCCGGGTCTGAACACGGCAATGTTACTAGGTCCCCAACCCGGGATCGATCCCGGCATCAATCCCGGGTCGTGTTTGCGTTCACACAGAAGGCACTCTGGCAATTTGCCGGCAATTTGCCGGGTTCAAAGTGCTGTGTGAAAGGGGCTCACGACTGGTTTTGGGGCACGGGGAGGGGCATTTTAACTGCGTGATAAATATAAGCAGCACGGCACAATGGTTCATATGCTCATTTACTCCAAATTATGACCAGAAATGGATAAATGTGACCCTGGATGACAAAACCAGTCTTATGGGTATTTTTTTTTAAATTGAGATTTATACATCACATGAAAGCTGAATAAATAAGCTTTCCATTGATGTACGTTTGTTAGGATAGGACCATATTTGGCCGAGATACAACTATTTGAAAATCTGGAATCTGAGGATGCAAAAAAATCTAAACATTGAGAAAATCTCCTTTAAAGTTGTGCATTTATGTTCGATTGTGCTGCATTCACTCACAAAAACAAATGTTTTGTACATTTACGGTAGGAAATTTAAAAATTATCTTCATGGAACATGATCTTTACTTAATATCCTAATGATTTTTGGCATAAAAGAAAAATTTATAATTTTGACCCATACAATGTATTGTTGGCTATTCCCACAAATATACCCGTGCTACTTAAGACTGGTTTTGTGATCCAGGGTCACAAATATTAAGTCTGCTGTTTAAAAAAATAAAGAACCAATGTAGGAAAATAGTTATAATACACAAACAGGAGAAAATTCCATATATTCGTGCAGTGTGAAATGTCAAAAAATATATTCCCATTTTAAGCTTGTGACATATAAACGCGCACGTCAACCCGATACCTTGTTTAGTGTTCATGTAAACACTACATTCAGATTCATCAATTGGAATGAATTCAGTCCGATTGAAACATACGTTTTGCATGTCCTATGTCCAATAGCCTATGTCTCCGGCTGCCTCTGGAGCGGAGAACTGGGCATACTCCGGCTTTGACTTTGCCCCCGCAACCTAAAGAGACCGATGGCCTCAGCAGGACTTGGAGATCATCCTCTAAAGGCCATAGAAAAGTTGGGCTTGAAGTGGTTGGCCTGCAGCAGTCTTGTTAAGGGAAGTTCTGCAGCAGGGGCGCCATCACCAGGCCCCCCCCTCGCGGCCAGAGCATATGCTGTGAATGTTCAAGGTGGATCCGTCCTTCATACAATGTCGATCCATCAAGTCTACCAGGCCAAGCTTCTCTGCATCATGGATGAAACTTGCCCTGACCCGATGGCCTTCAAAGAGCTGCACCGACAAGACAGCCTACCTTGACTACCCCATCTCTCCCTTAGGTCTGTTTGGTTCTGCAGCGGACGGGATCGCTGAACATTTTACAGTGGCACAGAAGTAGTCACAGGTCACAAACAAACACCCTCACAAAAGAAGAATTCTTCTCCTTTATCCTTCTTTATCCAATGAGCTGCCATCTGTCACTTTTCGACCCCTCGCTGCACGGAGCCAGTCTTATAAACCCAATTTTGCATGGATGGCAATTAGGTTTTGGTAATAATCAAGTGCTCTCTCCAGTTCGCTCGCAGACGGGGGGCCTGTAGTAGGGGTGGGAGAAAAAAATCGATCCATCGATGCATCGCGATTCTCTCTCCAACGATTCTGGATCGATTCTGAGAATTCCAGAATCGATTCTGAGCTTAGTTTTTAACCAGATGGGCGATGACGTTGAGTTTGCTTTAGAAACACCCGTATTCTGCTTGCTTCCAATTCCTCACACACATACACCACTCAAACCTTCCGTAAAATAATCTTTCATAAAGTTCGGAAAGGTTGAAGCGAATTACAAGGACATTCGCAGCTTCATTGCACAGGATACGCTGTGAGAGACGCGCGCTTTCTTTGATGTTACACTGGAAGTGTGCTGTCTCGCCCTTCTGTATTTTCCTTACAAATGCTCTACGAAGTCATCATTTATGTGGTTTGGAATGCAGTGGACTTATATATTTAAAATATGAACCTCACTAACAGAAGGCTGCTTTCAATTTCAAATGCTGACGCACGCTTTGCTTGTGAGAGACTGCTCGCGCATGCGGCTGTGCGACTCCGTGGTTTAATGTACTTGTGCAAAATTAACGTAAACAAAGCCAGTTATGTCGTAAGGGATTAAACGGACAGGACACACAGCATTACTTCTTTTATTTCAAAATAGATGCGTGCGTGAATGCAGCTTAATAAATCTCGCGCAGTCTATGATGCATGTCATAGTAAAAAACAACAGTAAAGATGAAGAAAAATCACTCACAGTTCTTGAATGGAAAACGTTCAGATAATCTATAGGCTACTGAAAGCACTTTTTGTTTGTTTGTTATATTTTTCTATGCTCCTCTTTATTATTTTTTTATATTAGTTATATTAGTTTAAAATTCTTAACATACATACTTAACATACATTTATTTTTTAAATAGTACTTAATTTCTTATGTAAACTAATGAATTAATAAGGGGGAGGGGGGGGGGGGGGGGTTAGATAAAGAATCGTTCTGGAATCGGATCGTGACTCCCAGAATCGGAATCACATCGGATCGTGAGGTGACCAAAGATTCCCACCCCTAGCCTGTAGATGTGTCTTTTGCAAAATACGTAGTGTGCATAAGTTTTATTAACTAAATTACAAGCATAACTCAGGGCTCCAGACTGCGACCAAATGGACCAAAATTTGAGAGTGTGCGACTGAATTTTACATCCACGCACATGTGCGACCAGTAAATTTATCCCCTTTTTTTTACACGTTAAACGTGGAAAGGGCTTATCAATGAATCCGGAATGTGTACCAATGAGTGTGAGAAGAATAGGGTGTAAAAGTGGCTGATGCGTGGAGAAGAAGGGTTCTAGAGATAATTGAGCGCGCGTTTTAAACCATACTTTAAACGTCTGTGGGAAGGAGACGGAGATAAATATCACAACCTGCTATATGCGTCTGAGCAACGAGCAAGCAAACTATTGACTCGTTCTTCCGACCTGCGGCTAGTGTGCCAGTTAAATTCACTTGCTGGCTTCCAAAATAATACATTACAACAGCGATAATAAAAAAAAACATGAACAAAACGACTACTCTTTGTAAACACTGTTCACGTGAGTGCCAAATGCTCGAACATGGCCTGTCATTTACGCCGTCATCACTCGGGAGTTGATAGCGCACGAGCGCAGGCGAGACCTTAACTGCAGATGTTACCAACGGTGTTTAAACTAAACTCATTTAAGCTTTGCCAATGTAAACATTCAAGAGCAAGACACGAAAGAGAACTCACGTCTAGAAGATTTGTGCGTGTGTGTGTGTGTGTGTGCGTGCGTGTGCGCGCGATCGCGTGTGTCTGTGTCTGTTTGTATGTGTAGGCTACATAGATGTACTCAGACAGCCATAGATGTATGACAGCGCACAAATATTGAGTTCTCTTTCAAGTCTTGCACTTGAATGGACAAATTTACATCAAAAAGTTATTTTACATTTGATTATTTTATTCAATTTCTGTACCTGAAAACTAATGTTAGACCTACCTGAAAAGCATAGTTTATTTTATTAGTATCTTTGCTCTATTGTATTTATATGTGCTTGCTTTTGCTTGTTGTTAGATTATTTGTTTCTTTATTTTATTTGACAGCAGTCTTTTTTTCCCTGAACATACCGAAACCGTGAACCTAAAACCGTGATACAAACAGAACCGTGAGCTATTTGAAATGTTGCAGCCTAGTACAGTGTCACAGTTGGAGGATGAGTTTGTGTGGCGAAAAGGCCGAACACACCATTTTCGGGAAGACTGGCTGCGAGAATTCAGCTGGTTGAGGTAGTACTGTAAGGAGACGAATTCCATGAACTGAGAATGTTGCAGTCGCTACCCCATAACTGTGGGGAACACGAAGTTTGCCAACAGTGCAGGCACTTCACAGTTTAAAACAATACACTATCTTAGCCTCAAGCATAGAGTATGCAGTGACATGTTAATAAATCAAAAAGCAACGCCACTGCTGGTAGACGAGTTTGTAACGTTAAATCAGAGTGCAAAGGCATTGTAATTTCTGCATCTATAATCAAAGTATTTATTAGTAAATAGTAATACACTGGAATTTAGTTGAAATGTGAATATTGGTTAGTATGTTGATTTACGGTGTGTGCTCCTAAATTTTCTGGTTGTGCCCCTAAAAATTTCAGTTGGGGGCTACTGTGCTCCTAGTGAAAAAAGTTAGTCTGGAGCCCTAAACACACATACATGGGTAGATGGTAAATGACAGAATGAAACCGGAAATTGAATGAAGCTACGGAAAAGATTCATTGAACATGAAAAGAACCATCAGCTTATCATTTTCAAAGCCCCTCAATAAATGTATACTTGCATGGCCTTTGCAGTGGACACAATTCTTGAAGTTGTTGAAAATTGAAGTTGTTGATGGTTCTGTGAGTGTCAAATGTTGAAGTTGCAATTGTTTTCTTCTCCGTTGGATGAAGATGAACTTGCATGGTTAGTCCGACTCTGTTCTCATGGCTGGAGTGCAGATTGTGGGCCTGAGAGGACACGCAGAGCAAATGGTGGGAGTTGCGATGGACTTCGCATTGTGCCAAACTCCTGAGGTTGTCCTTGATTTTGTTGTGGTTGAGAGAGTCCTCTCTCTCCTGAATGAGCACATGGCTGGTTGTGAGTCAAGGCCTGCTGCCCTGGGGCCTGCTGAGGCCACGCAGGACAGCACATCAACCCGAACATACCGAGAAGGCCAAGAGAAGGAAGGGCTTGCATAGATGTATTTTAAAGCCTGAGAAAGGTAACACCTCTCAGGGTTGGCTCGACCGACAAGAAAGGTGGAATTTCCAAGCCGGAGAATTTGAATTATGGATCATTGTTTCATGTGCAGCTGGATTGGTTGCTGATGAAGAAACTATGAAAGAATACTAATATCATATACACAATCATTTCAATCTTCAAAGTACCAGTTTATAAAGACCAAACATGGTATAGGTGAGGTTACATTGACCACTGTTTCTATTATAAAATACACAGTATATATAAAGGAAAATAATAATAGTATTAAAAGACACTACACAAGACAGTAAATTATCACACACAATGTCCTGAGATGAATGTTCATTTATGAATCAGTTCGTCTATGATTAATGCAGCAAAGTGTTTTAAAGTCTGTTTCTGTCTTCTTTGTCTTGACCACGTGACCACATTTTTAACAGCAATAAAACCAACTTACATTTACATTTTTACATTTAGTCATTTAGCAGACTCTTTTATCCAAAGCGTCTTACAACTGAGGACAAAACCAAGCGAGTCATCGTGAAAACGCAAAAACAACGCAAGAAGTGCTCAAAATACAAAGTTCACACATAGCTCGGAGTAGTATATGGCAGGTAGGGATGGGCGATATGGGCTTAAAAATATATCACGATATTTTCTGGCATTTTTTGCGATAACGATATCAATGACGATATTTATATAATACCATATTCACCACTGTTTTTGGCTATAAGTGATATCTGCATGCAAAGTAAAATGTACCCTTCAATAGGCTCCTATAAAACCAATTACCTTACATAAAATAAAAATAATAAAAAAACAGTAAAAATCCAAACACCATCCCTTGCAGAAATGGAAAAGTTGCATACGTTTCTTCTGTAAAAGTGCAGATAATGTTAGTGCAACTATACTGAAAAACATCACACAGTAATAATTCAAATAATTTACAAGTTTGAAATAGTTTGAAATAGTTATAGGCCTACTAATACTAGCTACTACGAATTCTGATACTAATAAAAATATAAACCGCACTTGATGAGCTGCTGGGTTCATGAATATTATCACGTCTGCGTTTGTGCATTAGTTTCTGCTTGCTCATAAAAGCTGAATAATTCCAAACGAACTCCATTATTTTTTACAGGAAAATACAACAAATAATATCATTTACATGTAGACTTCATGTACACTTCAATTCTGCGTGGTATGTGACTCTCTCTCTCATCGAGTGTGTGAGAAACACTGAGCGCTCTCAGCAGTGACAGCCTATGAGTGACAGCAAGTCGTGCGCGTCACACTAGTGTTTACTGCGCGTCAAATACACTGTGTATTCATTGAGATTAACTGATATAGTGGGCTTTACCTTTACGGATCACTTGACGGAGAGCGACACTCTCAAGCGCTCAGTCAGTGTTCGGCGAGATGGGCGGGTGAAAATCTATCTGTGTTTACCATTTCCAGATTGTAGAGGTAGTTACTCGTTTAGCGATAAACTTCACCTCAGCTTCACGTCCGCCTTCCGCCATGCGCGTGAACTGCGAATGGGTCCCACGTCATAGGCTTTATCGTTATTATCGCGGGAAGACTAATTCTTATCGTGAGGAAAAATTTTAACGATATATCGCAAACGATAATATATCGCCCATCCCTAATGCCAGGCAAGCGAGGATTTAAAGGAAAGGGAAAGGTATTTTTTTTTTTTTTGTTATGTTAAGTGCTCCCTGAAGAGATGAGTTTTCAGTTGTCTTTTGAATGCTGTCAGGGATTCTGCATTCCGGATGACGGTGGGGAGATCATTCCACCAGCATGGAACCGTGAATGAGAAAGTTCTGGAGAGTGATTTTGTGGCTCGCTGTGATGGTACCACGAGCCGCCACTCATTGACCGATCGTACAGTAGGCTTCTGGTAGGGATGTAGACTCGTAGGAGTGAGTGAAAGTAGAAGGGAGCTGAACCTGTGGTCAATCTGTAAGGAAGCGTCAACACCTTGAACTTGATGCGAGCAGCGAGTGGTAGCCAGTGCAGAGAGATGAACAGAGGAGTGACGTGGGCCCTTTTGGGCTCGTTGAAGACAAGACGAGCTGCAGCATTCTGGATCATTTGTAGAGGTTTTGTTGCAAATGATGGAAGTCCAGCCAGAAGGGCATTACAGTAATCAAGCCTAGAAATGACCAGGGCCTGGATGAGAAGTTGTGTTGCATGCTCGGTTAGGAAAAGCCTGATTTTCTTGATGTTGTGCATAGCAAACCTGCATGATCGAGCTGTCTTTGTAATGTGGTCGGTGAAGGTCAGCTGATCATCAAATATTACTCCAAGATTTCTGACTGACCTTGATGGGGTGATTGAGGAAGATTCTAGCTGGATAGTGAAGTCGTGTTGTAGAGACTTGGCAGGGAGGACGAGAAGCTCAGTCTTTGCCAGGTTGAGCTGCAGGTGATGTTCCTTCATCCATGCCGAAATGTGCGCCAGACAGCTTGAGATCCGTGCCGTTACTGTGGGATCGTCTAATTGAAATGAGAGGTAGAGCTGGGTGTCATCAGCATAGCAATGGTAAGAGAAACCATGTGCCTGTATGATGGGTCCCAGTGATGTGGTGTAGATAGAGAAGAGGAGCGGTTCAAGAACTGAACCCTGAGGAACCCCTGTGGTCAGTTGATGAGCTTTGGATACCTCGCCTCTCCACGTGACCCTGAAGGACCTACCTGTGAGATAGGACTCAAACCAGTTGAGGGAGGTTCCAGTGATGCCCAGTGATGAGAGGGCGGACAAGAGGATTTGATGATTCACAGCAGTGGCGGCTTGTCCATAGGGGGCGCTGGGGCGCCGCCCCCATCAACATTTCAGAAATGAACATGTGTAAAAACATTATATTAAAATGAAATAGTAATCAAAGAAAAAATAGTTTACTCATATGCCGGCTGGTAGTAAGAGCCTCAGAATTTAATAAAAAACTGTCTTTAATTGATTAACTATTTACTATGTGTTTCACTACGTTTTATGGGCGAGGGACGCCGGACACATGGGTGTCTATGCGAGTACACAAACTCTCGGGCAGCATGTGACCTGAAGCTGGTCTCTGATTGGTTTCTTAAAGATCCTCCTCGGGGCGCAAGTCGTTGCGTCCCTGGCCAATCATAATTGGATACATGTTATTTTATCCAATCTGATTGGTTCTCGTCACCTGTCATTCAACTGGAAATAACAGGAAATAACCTTGTTTGCGTCTAGGCTGATCACTTTTTATTACGCAATGGCAGTAGTTAATCCAAATTCTGTTATTTATTTACAAAAAAAACCTTTCTCAAGACTTTCGCTTGAAGAAAAAAAAAAGATTAAGGATCTCGGACCGGAACAACCAGATTTACACATCCAGCAGCAGGCAAGTGAGAGAGGACGAAGCTACAAACGGAGCTTTACCCGCGCTTGTTACGAGAAACGGAGCTGGCTGACTGGATGTGATGTTAGCAATGCCCTGTTTTGTTTTCCCTGTCTTCTTTTAAAAAAGAAGAGCATTGTTTTATGTTCAAGTAGGAAACATGCTTTTTGTTGCTGCTTTGTTGGTCTGAAATGTACAGACCCTTTCGTGGGAGATAACGAGAATTTAGATCTCATGTTACAGACCCTTTCCAAAACATTTGAATATAATGGAAAAGTTAATTTTTTAATCTAGATATACAAAAGAATAATGTGAAACTAATATATTATATAGGCTCATTGCTTGCAAAGTGAGAGATTTCAAGCCTTTATTTGTTATAATTTTGATGATTATGGCTTACAGCTTATGAAACCCACAAAATCTAAATGTCATAAAGCTTTTCTGCTGAAGGAAGCATGAAGTGCTCTAAATGTCCTGGAAGTCCAGAGTCAATGCAGCCATCTACCAGGACATTTAGAGCACTTCATGCTTCCTTCAGCAGAAAAGCTTTATGAAGATGCTTTATGAAGATGATGATTTTCAGCAGGATTTTCACCTGCCCACACTGCCAAAATAACCAAAACCTGGTTCAATGACCATGGGATTACTGTGTAACTACTACAGTGTGATTTCATGTAATATTCTAATTTTTAAAAATTGATTTCTTGGGTTCAATAAGCTGTAAGCCATTATGTAAGCCATAATCATCAAAATTATAACAAATCAAGGCTTAAAATATCTCACTTTGCAAGCAATGAGCCTTTTTTATAAAATTAGTTTCACATTTTAAGTTGAATTCCTAAAATAATGTAACTTTTCCATGATATTCAAATTTTTGGAAAGGGACTGTATATAAAGGAGAGCAACATTATGTTCAAGTAGGAAATTCTACTTTGTACTCTGAAATGTAAATAAAAAGAGATCAAAATAGCTTTTTTATAAAAATAAAAAAAATAAAAAAATAAATAAAAAAAATTAATAAAAAAAATGCGCCCCCCCAAAAATAATTATCACCAGCCGCCACTGATTCACAGTGTCGAAGGCAGCAGACAGGTCCAGGAGAATGAGAACTGATGATTTGGAAGCAGCTTTTGCGATCCGCAGGGCTTCTGTGACCGACAGTAACGCAGTCTCGGTAGAATGTCCTTTCTTGAAGCCAGATTCGTTGACATCCAGCTGGCTGTTCAGAGACAGGAAGGATGATACTTGGTTAAAAGCAACTCGTTCAAGTATTTTCGCAATGAATGGTAGGAGAGAGACAGGTCTGTAATTCTCTAGAAGTGATGTGTTTAACGTTGTTTTTTTAAGCAGTGGAGTTACCCGAGCCTGCTTAAATGCTGTAGGGAAAATGCCAGTGTGGAGGGATGAGTTGATAATGTGTGTGAGAGCTGGTAGAAGTGTGGGAGAGATGGCTTGTAGAAGGTGTGTAGAGGATGGGATCAAGAGGGCAGGTGGTAGAATGACTGGAGAGGAGAAGTTTAGATACTTCTTCCTCGGTTAGTGGAGAGAAGGAGGAGAGAAGGTTATTGGCTGTGGGAGAGGTTAGTCTGGGTTCCTGTGTGTGTGAATCTGAGAACTGACTGCTGATAGTTGTAGTTTTGTTAGTGAAGAAGTTAGAAAAATCATCAGCAGTTAGCGAGGAGGTGGGTGGTGGTGGAGGTGGACAGAGGAGAGAGTTAAATGTCTTGAACAGTGTTCGTGTGTTAGAGGCACTGTTGATCTTGTTGTGGAAATATGAAGATTTTGCGGTGTGAACATCAACAGAAAAGGCAGAGAGCAGAGATTGATACCTACTGAGGTCAGATGTGTCTTTTGATTTGCGCCATTTCCTTTCCGCTGCCCTGAGCTTGGTCCGGTGTTCGTGACGAACCTCAGATAACCAGGGGTTAGAGGGAGTGGCGCATGCTGGCCTAGAGGAGAGAGGGCAGATATTGTCTAAAGAAGAGGTTAGGATGGAGCATAAAGTATCCGTTGCAGTGTTCACATCCAGAGATGAGAAATGCGAGGGTGAGGGAAGAGAAGATGACACAGCAGAGGAAAGATGGGACGAAGAAAGTGAGCGCAGGTTTCGTCTGAAAGTAAATGGTGGGGAGGTTGCTGGAGCATGGGTAGTGAGTTGTAGATTGAAAGTAATGAGGAAATGATCTGAAACGTGGAGAGGTTTCACCAAAATGTTGTCAGTGATACAGTTGCCTGTGTAAACCAGGTCCAGTTGGTTGCCTGACTTGTGAGTACCGGTGGTGATGAGCCGTGTGAGATCGAAGGAAGCTAGGAGAGAGCTGAAGTCAGTTGCATACGGTTTTGCTAGGTGAATGTTGAAATCGCCAAAGACTACAAGTGGAGTGCCATTATCAGGGAAAGAGGACAGCAGCACATCTAGCTCCTCTACAAAGCTTCCCAGTTGACCAGGGGGGCGATAAATAACTACAATATGGATCTTAGTGGGAGTTGTAAGTGTAATAGCATGATATTCAAATGAGGTGTTATTGCATAGAGAAGAGAGAGTTGAGTATTTCCAACTGTTAGTAATGAGAAGACCAGTGCCCCCACCCCTCCCCGACTGGCGAGGGTGTGAGAGAAAGAGAAGTTATTAGAGAGAGCAGCAGGGGTTGCTGAGTCTTCTGGACGGATCCAGGTCTCAGTCAAGCCCAAGATATAAAGAGTAGAATGAGATGCAAAGGCTGGAATGAAGTCAGCTTTATTGACTGCTGATTGACAATTCCATAGACCCATAGGAAGAGTGAGAGGTGAGTGTGAGGATGAAAGAAAAGGGCGCAGGTTAGCAGTATTGCGCTGCCTTCTGTGTGCAGTGAGAGAGCGTTGTAGAGAGACAACAGGAATGTATTGAAAGCACATAATGATAATGGGGAATAAGATAAAGGTAGAAGAGAAAGGGTGAAGAAGATACTTTAAGTGCCTTACAGGTGTCCTTGCTCGGTGGAGTCGCGCAACTTATCTGATCGTAGTCATGGTAACCAAAGACCAAAGACCCTTCTTGCCCTTGTTGGGGGGATGGGACCACAAATCCCAGAGTGAGCTTTAAATATTATTTGTTAACTATAACAAACAATTGTGTCTGATTTGTCTTAGTTGTTACAATGTCCTGATCCGATTGAACAGCAGGACAGTGGTAGCCTCACCCGCTGAACAAGTTGGTGTGCCTCCTGTGTGCGCAATGGATGGCCAATGTCTTCTCTTATAAGAGCGCTTTACATGCCAGGCTCCATTAACACTGTAGCAGATATGCTGTCCCGGAACGTACCGCCCCCGGGGGAGTAGAGGCTCCACCCCCAGATGGTTTGCATTTTAGGGCAAGCAGAGGTGGACCTCTTTGCATCGAGAGAAACCTCCCACTGGCCGATTTTCTTCTTGAAGAAAAAAGATGCATTGGCCCACAGATTTGGGCAGTGGGAGTTCTCTTTCGAGGCAAAGAGATCTGTTTCCCCTTGCCCGAATATACTTCAAATCATCAGCACCGTCTTGGGGTGGAGCCTCCATCCATTCCCCCGGATACGGTCATTTCCAGGACAGCATGTCCGCTTCCTTGTTCAGAGACCCTGGCACATGCACCGCTCTCGCCTAGCGGATGTTGTGCTGAGCCCAAAGGAAGAGGCGACTCACCTGCCTGTTTAGCAGGCGTGAACAGAGTCCCCCTTGGTGATTTATGAAGACTACCACTAGGGCTGGGCGATAAAACAATAACGATAATAGATAGCGATATAATTTTTACTCGATACAACAATATCAAGATTTCGATACATGTTCGATAGTTTATTCGCAAAAAAAGCGGAACGCAACTCATGTGAACCGCGCGGCACACGGAGCACGAGCTGTGAAGCGCGAGCTCACTACAGCAAAGGCGTTTACTCTGATCATCTCGCTCACGAGATCCAGTGAGAAGCGCTTGAATTCAGTGAAGAACACAAATGTCTCAGTGATTTAAACCAGTTTAAAGGCAGATGAAACAGCGCTGACAAACAGGAGAATTGATACTGAATCCATTTACCATGGTTTTACTGTAACGTTAGCCTAGTAATATTAACTGCACCATATACATATTGAATTGTATTATATTATTAATGTAGACAATGTATTAAAGGACTAATGGAATATAATTACAGTATTTAATAATGTATTTAGGCTACTGTTTTTCATATCTGTGGTTATCATGATCTAAATGGATGATACTGGATGACCAATGGTTCATTTTAATAAAATTCAAACAGTCAGAATATTACATTTTACCAAATGAAATTGAGGTCATTAAGTTTTTTTTAACAGATGTTACTGTTTTTGCTAATGAACATAAATTTAACTTAGAAGTATTAGCTTGAGTTAGGATGCAGATTTACTGTCAACTCACTGTCAAATGCGTTTCGAGACAAAACTTGCAGGCCTAATATTAATATTGCAGCATGCACTGCAAACTGTGCTGAAGATACGTGCCATCAAAGTCAGGCAACACAAACCTGTTTCAAGACTTGAAACAATATCCTCCATTAGCACATGCAGAAACTAAGAAATTCATTTTTCTATTAAGATATTTATTTTGTTAAGGAAAAATGGCATGTTTGAATGTTCTACCTGAGTTTTGTGAAATGTTCACCTGTTTCTCATGATATGTTCTGACAATAAAGAGTAGTTTAAAACCACAATTAACGCTCTGGTTTCTACAACTTTCACTTAGGAGCAAAATACTTAAAAGGAAAAAAAAATGACATTTATTGTGATAAATATCGATATCGACTGATATAAAAAAAAATATTGTGATAATTTTTTTGGACGTATCGCCCAGCCCTAACTACC
>CM070820.1:23712978-23822401 GCA_036326025.1 Chrosomus eos | reverse complement strand
TGACAATGCAAAATGGGTTATAAATCTGTGAAATTACAACAATCTGGGCCTGGTTACAACCTTTTTTTTGTTTTTCAGGGGCTTCTTCCAGGCAGCTTGCGACGTTCCAGCTCCTGAGGAGAAGTTTAACGTGGACGAGTACTCTGATATGGTGACACTCAGCAAACCTGTCATCTACATCTCTATTGAGGAGATCATCAACACACACTCTGTAAGACGCAATATAACCAACCAATTCAATAGAAACCTCTTTTTTCATACATGCAATGAAACAGAAGTAGCAAAATATTTTTTTATTCTGTATTGTAATACACCCGAGTGTAACGGATTGTCAGAAAAAAAAAATGTAGGGCGGGACTTGGTTCTATGCATTGGTTGTTGATTGGATTCCGAGATGTGGGCATTGCCCTCAAAAGTGGTGGCAGATAAATGAGAGCTTGCAGAGTTTAAGCAGACTGAATGAATGAGTGGAGAAATCACAAGTCTGTGATTTTTCTCAGGAAGATCTAGTTATGACATTTAGATTTAACATCACAAGGTCAACACATTTTTAAATAATACAACATTTGTGTACTAACCATCCACAATAAGATCTACAACTTGCTTTTAGAAAATCAGTATGGTGAATTTTCATTTTTAGAGGTTTGTATTACAGCTGTGAGCCCATCATTCAGTGGAAGAGATGGCCTCTTGTTTTATCTTTTATTGCTGGGCTGTTCATATGAAAAAGAGACACACAACTTGTCAAAACGTGTATTTTCAACACTTACTGTATCTGTAGGCATGTGATCTGGAATGTAAAGTCAAATGCTTTTTTTAGATCTGCAACTCATTGTGACTAAGTTTCATTAGCCACCTTTGAGTCATGAGAGGAATCTACTGTGAGGAGCGGCTTAACTTGATCCATATGTGAGGAAGTGACATCATGACCTGTGCAGACATAATAAATAGAGCCTGCATACTTTTCTCAACTCAGCCAAACGCCTACATTCTTTCTATTGGAGAACTAACATTTATGTATGTTTTCAAGAGTGCAACACATAAATTAAGAGAAGTGATGTCCATTTTCAGCACTATGACTAATATATATTTGATTGAACCAGAGATATTTTGTGATTTGAGGTGATGTGCAACTCAAAACAGATATTTAAGAGATATACAAGGAGAACATTCCCTTCAAATCAAAACTGTGTATTATTGACTCCTTAAGTTTGGTGTTGTCCTGGTTTCTCTGCCAAATTTTAGGACAATGAGATGGATTGGAAACAAATACTGATCCTCTTAGTTATGTTGTGGATTCTATTTAAAAAAAAAAAAAGAATGAATCCCAGACTTTACACTTTCAACTTTGCATTTTACAGAATAAAGAGCATTAATTTTTAGTGATTTTTGACCCTCATCTTTAAATAGAGATCACAGTAATAGTAATTATAATAATACGTTAACTTGATCCAAGGTCGATTTTCATATTGTGATGATGTGTTGTTTTGCTGTTCTGTCTGTAGTCTGATAATTAAATTTAAATTTACTTTTTTTTTCTAGTTGGTGTTGGAACATAAGGAAGCCATTGCTCCAGATCACAGTGATATTCTGCTTGAGCTCCTGAAGGACCTGGGGGAAGTTCCTGACATCGAGTCTCTACTTGGTAATATGATAACACATACAAACACATAACTTCATTAATTCACTGGGAACACCTTTTAGACATCACCAGAATTATCCACCTAGATGACATAAAGAATGATTTAAGGTTTTTGCAACAGTGTTTGAGTTTAGAGACATTTTCACTCACTGACAGTTGATTAATAGAAAATGACAGAAATTAGCAGAAACCTGCTGTCAGAACTTCGACAATAATGAAAGTAAAACACACTCTGACACTCAGGTGAAGGAACTGTGGATACAAATGACCCAAACAAGGAGAACTCACTGAGTCAGCTGGCCAAAACAGAGATCTCCCTTACCCTCACCAACAAGTTTGAGCTGCTGGATGGAGATGACAAAGACATGAAGGGACTAATGACAAAGTAAGGGAGCAAGTAATCATCACTTCTTCAACTGCCTTAAAATGTGAAATGTCCTTGCATATAAATATCTCTCTTGCCACATTCAACTATTCTTCACTGTCCTCATTTCCTGTCTTCATATCTCTCCTTACCCATGGGAGGAAGTGGTTTGGTGAACAGTTTTATCTTCACTTCTAAAATGGGTAAAGGCCTGGTCACACCAAGATGATTCAGTGTAAAATTTAGTGCAACAATCATTTTACATTTCTATATTAATGTGTCCATTTAAAACAACACAAACATTTGAATGCATTGAATACTTGAAATGTGTAATAATACTCAAAAGGAAACATTTGTTGGCTATCATTTGCTGGCCAGTATTGTCCTTCCGTTAAACTTGCATGCTTACTGCTAGAATTCTTGTCCAGGGCTCTTTCCATATGGTGCAGTATTTCTTTAGGGAGGAAGCAGGAAGAGTGACATCATAGCTCATTGTCTATATGTTTACACCCTGCTCCATTTCCATTTCCAAAAAACAACATCTGTGAGGCCCCCGTGACCCAAAGGTGTACGATCTTCTGTTTACAGACCATATAAACATGAATTACTGTAACCAGACAGTTTGTGTATGTACATTGTGAGACAAATCACAAATGAGTCTGTGTTTTCCCAGCAAGCACTTTTGGTATGCTTTTACTACCAGACAAACTTTGGACAAACTCGTTCTCAAAGGGATAGTTTAATCAAAAATGAAAATTTTATTATCATTTACTCTCCCTTATGTCGTTCCAAACCTGCATGAATTTGTTTCTTTCCTTTGTAGAACATAAATATATTTTGAAGAATGTTCTTGTCCATTTAATAAAAAAGCCAAAACAACATTGGACCCCATTGACTGAATGTATATACAATAAAACATATATAATCTTTTATGCACAGCAGAAGAAAAAGTCAGAATATCAATCAGTTTTTAAATTCACAACAAGCATAAATTTTGTCAAGTTCGGACATTAGTAAGTTGAGGTTTTTTCCTTATGTCACCAGCATTTTGCAGGCTTTATCAAGTCTCAATTGTGAGTGCCAAAGAAGTAGACTTGTATTGCATTATCTGTTGAACAATGTCAGCCCGTTTCTTACCAGATGAGAAGACGCTGAACATGTTGAGACACTCTGATAAGGGCATCCTCATCTTTGTTTGCCTGTCACTTTGCAGAACAAAGAAACTGATAGTGGACGTGGTGAAAATTCAACCAGGGGAGACACTCACCGATATCCTAGAAACTCCTGCCTCTGCTGCACAGGTACCTGCCTTTGCCCCATGATCAAGATTGAATGGAGGCCAGTCTTCCAACACATTCAGATGATGTTCAGTCGATTAACCTTCTACCCTCTCTTCTCTGGTGTTGTAGGAGGCAGAGCACGCCAAGCTTGTGGAGCGTCAGGTGGTGCAGGACTCTCAGACTCCAGAAGGGTTAAAGAGCAGCCAGGCCATGCTAGAAGACCGGCAGCTGCCTCTGGAGCAGAAGAAGAGGAAGATCCTCAGGAACCTGAGAACTCTAGAGCAGGCTGGCCTGGCCAGCTCGAAACACAAGTACCAGGAAGTCATCAATGACATCTCCAAGGTCAGGCCTTAATGACTTCATTCAGGGGTGCAGGAACTATGTGAAAAGAGCTTGGCGCACATTAAGCATGGCTCACTTATGAGTAATACTTGCGTATGGGATTAATGTATATATTCCTAAACCATATAATGATTGCTGTGCCCTATCTGTCTATTAAATAATGGGATGACCTTATCTTGCTCCCTTTAGGACTGCAGGGTTCCATAAACACCTTCAACTAGATAGTTCATTTCTTTTAGTCTGACTGTATTTGTAAAAAAATATTTATTTTTTTTGCATGTGGCAGGACATTCGATACCAGCGGCGCTATAGGCAGAGGAGAAAAGCAGAATTGGTGAAGTTGCAGCAGACTCTGACTGCGCTCAACTCCAAGGCTGATTTCTATCAAGAACAGATCAACTACTATGACACATACATTAAAACCTGTCTGGATAACCTCAACAGAAAGTGAGTCGAGATACATGTAATGTTCTCTGGGAACTTTTCATATTTTGTACAAGTATGCTCATAATTATGTGGGCCTCTTTGTACCACTCAGTGATCAATAAGAAATCAATGAAGTACTTCATTGTGTTAATACATAGATACAATAATCTGCAATTTAATTAGCAAACAATTAATCAAGTAATAAAACAGATGTATTCACTATATATTTAATTAAATGTAGTAATTTAGAAAATAATGTTAAAACTTATGACATTTATTATTTGCAATTTCAGTTTAATTATTGCTTTTCTTTATTATATTTTGCCTTTTTGTTGATGTCCTGACCAATCTGTTGTTAATATCAATTTGTTCATTAATCAATTTAATTAACTTTTGCCATTTTTTTATCTATCTAACTTATTTTAATGTATCTGATGTTATCCCCATGTTGAGACCCCAAGTTATTTTCACATTTGATTTATTAATATCTCGAATGATTATTGATTGGCACAATACATAATGCAATTAACCAATGATACACAATAGCTTAAGAGGGGCACTTAGTTGTGTGCAAATTGGGAAGTGTCCTATATTACAGAATATTTCACTAATGGTTGTTTCACCACCAGGAATTCACGAAGGTCCATTAAACTGGACAGAAAGGAAGAAGAGAAGAGCACTAAGAAGTCCAAGGCCTCGTCCCTGAAGTACACGGGTGCCAAACTGCACGAGAAAGGAGTCATTGTGGAGATTGAAGGCCTCCAGACTAATCAGTGTGTACTTCCTCTTTACACCATTTATTTATTTTCATTATTTTGCATTGATACTGCGTAACTTTATATTGTGCCATAATAAAGCACATACATATATATCCAAACCTGCTCGTGAAGGGCCACTGTCCTGCAGATTTTAGCTCCAACTTCTCTCCCACAACACACCTGCCTGGAAGTGTCTAGTAGGCCTTGTAAAACATAATGCTTTTCAGAGAATGCTTAATGTAGTCAGCAATTTGTGTGTTGCATTTAAGGGTGGGTAGTGCATTATGAGGAGTTATCCATCCTGTTTTGCTCTTCCTCATGCAGGCCAAATGGGAGTTTAGTGAGTGGCAAGCCAACAATTTTTGCTATCTCTTCAGACAGATCAAAAGAATATTAATAATGTTATCTTAAGGGATTTAGTCGTATAATTTGTTGTCCGTTTCAGGAATGTATTATGTTTATCATACTTTTTGACCAGGCACTACCAGTCATTTTGCACTCTTAAGCCCCGCCTATTCCAGTACTTCAGTAAGTGTTTTGTACGTTTCAGGTTAAAAAATGTCATGTTTGACATTTGCCCTTGTGAGGAAGTGGGTGACTTTGAGATAAAGGCCAAGCTGATGGGTGTTGAAATGGAGAAGGTGCAACTGCATTTCCAGGTTAGTTCCCAGGTTCAAAGAGCCCGGCACAAGTTGTTCTCCATGCAGGATATTACTTTTATTATTTGAAATTGTATTTATGGACACACAAATACAGAAATGTTTTTCATGTCTCGTGTTTTTTATTTGTCAGGACCTGTTGCAGCTTCAGTATGAGGGAGTAGCTGTCATGAAAATGTTTGGCAAAGCTAAAGTCAACGTCAATCTACTGATCTTCCTTTTGAACAAAAAGTTCTACGGGAAATGAGAATCCCTTGGAGTTAATGCAGTGCAGATAGGTTTGGAAATATTAACTAGCTATTAATGTTAGTTTACACTTTGCAAAAAGAATGGAATGTGCCTTTGGTTTTTAGATGTTTTTGTAAAAGAAATGTCTTTGAGCATTCAGGGTATTTGTGCAACCGTGTTTGCAGGTTTTCTGTATTTAATTACCTATAAAATGAGATCTCACCACTCTAAGAATGATATGATACATGCCAAGCTGTACATACATAGCATGCTTAAGATTTTACTTGCATTCAAATGAAAATTAATCACCACAATCAAAGAAACTGATGCTCACAATATCGCATGATGACTGGAATTTTGTTTTTAAAAATTGTGTATGGATTATATTTTTAAATACAAATATAATTGAAATATATATTTGATGGCAAATAATGTATTGGAAGCTGAAATATTTTAATGTTAAAAATGTATAATGTGGGAATAAGACAAATGACTCAAAATGCACTACTGCCGTGTGGCTGTTAAATAAGATAAACTAAAGGAGAATTTTCACAAGCCTGTCATTAACTAGTGCCTTTCATTTTTAAGTGCTCAACTGTACATCTTTTAAAATATGCCTAAACATTTTCAGATAAAATAAATGTGTACTGAGAAGGTTTTAATTAAATACATCTTACATCAAAACCGTGTGTGTTTATTCATTTATGTAGGGTAGATCCAACATAAGGGCTGTATTTTGAATCAAAAACCCTAGTGTAAATTCAATATTAATACCATACATTCAGATTTAAGTTGTTTTTAAATAAGATCATTTTTTTCTGTCAATTCTGCATGTCCTCCAGACAGAAACTGCAATAACAACCCTTAGAAATATCCAAATAATTTAAAATTTGTATCAACTAGTCCTGGTCTCCCATGTGTAAGTGGATTTTAGAGTCTTGAGCTGCACGAGACGAGGAGGCGTTGACGTGCACGCGCCAGACGGCGGGAATCCAGCATCCTCCCTCCAGGCTTTCCTGATGTCTTGAGAGCGTGCGCGATCAGGCTCATTCGGGAACAAAGTATTTGATGTTAAGAGTAAATCGAACAGAAAAAAACACAGGGATTTTGAGCTGCCCTGTTTCTTTCAGTCATGATGTTGAGGGTTGTGGTGTTGATGGGGCTGCTGGCTGTGGAGGGATCTGCGGTTGCGCTGCCCAGTAACGGTAAGACACTTCTTAAAGCCTCTTTCTTTGCACTGGACAAACACAGGGTAGGCTAATCAACTTTAGTAATCTTTGGTAAACAGAGCTAATTGCATTAATTTGAAATTAACTTCTTAAGGCAAGACTAATTGGTCGAAAGTTGAAATCCTGAGCAACTCCGTTTATGGTAATTATTGTTTTTGTATTATTATTTAAATAGGCTACCAATTAGCTAATCGTTTAATCTCTTCTGGGGAAAAGTTTAAACCAGCTTTGAAAAGTTAAGTAGCCATGAGCATTGTTATACTAGCCTATTCATATTCAAATATAAATAATAAACATAAATCTACATTTTAAAATAAAGTTAAAATCAGGGGCAGTAAATGTTAAATGTCAGCAATAGGCCTACTTTTTACCGTTATAAAAACACATTTTAATTTATTGAAATTAGTGAGAGTGGTAATGAACTACATTACTATTTAAATGCATCCAAATAATCATGAAATCCCTTCTGTAAAAATAAATAAATAATTTAATGATCGATTAGTCAAGTCTGCGCTGAAACAGTGCGTACCTAACTTATATCTTGTCCTCTTGTGACAGCGTGTGCCATTTAATGCCGTTGACAAGTGTTTTCCTCAGCGCATAACATTTTATGGTTATTGATCTGTAAATGTTAGAAAGACCAGTATATTATTTCCTTTTTGCAAATTCTGACAACAGGTGTCTCGTTAGTCAATGAACAAGCGCCGGTGCGCGCATGCGCCGTTAGCGTTTTTTTTTTTTTTTTTTTTTTTGAAAATAAGTGTAGGTTTAAACCAGTCTAACTATAATCATATTTACGAGAGCAGTAACAGTAATTTACTTGTTGGTATGTAGTATAGCCCATTAATCTAATAAATAAAGCCTGTTTAGAGGAGTGTTCTTCTTGAGGTAACTTAGGCTATAACGTTACCTCCTACACATTAGCCTAGCATTTTGTGCTTTATTGTTTCTTATCATTTTTAATTAGTCGTTTTAATTTCTACTTTAAAATGTATTTTTAGAATGAATTGTAATCTTTTTTGTTTATAATGTACTACAGGTAGGCTACATTTACTATATGTTTTCATATGTTTTATTTTACACATTGTGTGGAGGACAGCATGGGCAGGATGTTGAATATTATTGTTAAATATTTTTTTATTAATTTGAAAAAGATATAAATATGTAGGCTACACTGTATGTAACGTTATACTCTTTAGATTTTTCATCCGATTGATTAAAAACAACATTGATTAAAAACAACTGTCTACAAACAGTAGAGAGTAGGCGTTTGAAACGCTAAGGGCATGAGTTCGATTCCCAGGGAAAGCAAGAACTGATAAGAATGTAAATATGTACTTTGAAATGCAATGTAAGTCGCTTAGCATAAAAGCGTCTACCAAATGCATAGGCTAAATGTAAATGTAGCCGAGATTATTCGTTTATTGCAGCTCTATGACCAGGAAACCTTATTTATTTATTTATTTATTTAAGCAGGGTAGTAGGCTATTAGTATATTTGAAAATATAAATAAATATTCATCTAAAATATTTAAATAAATACATAAAATTAAGGGACAATGATTGAATAATACATCAAACTAATATACTGTATATAGGCTATATATAGCCTATTATATTTATGTTTCATGTGTAACAATGACGCACAACATTAATGAGAATCTTTTTTTTTTCCCTAAACATTTTACCCTTTTTTTTCAGGAACATTAATTCGGACATTTTCGGGTTATTTCCTCACCGTCACCGATGAGCCAATATTTGATTATCTGGACGTGCAGGACGAAGGCAGCGGCTCCAGTTCGGGCCAAGCATCCAAACCCAGGAAAGATCACCATCACCATGTGCCTAAAAAGACCTATCACATCTCTCAGGAGGCCTCCAGCTTCCTCACAGGCCGCGTGGTGACCGCTGTCATCCCTACAATATATATTATAGTGTTTATTATCAGCGCTCCTCTAAATCTGCTGGCGCTTGTCATGTTTGTGCGCAAAGTGAGACCAAAGAAACCGGCTGCAATTTATATGATGAATCTAGCCTGCGCTGACCTTCTGTTCGTCCTCGTCCTTCCGTTTAGAATAGCCTACAATTACAATGGAAATAACTGGATATACGGGGCTGGGATGTGTCGTTTCGTCACGGCTGCTTTCTATTGCAACATGTACTGTTCAGTGCTGCTGATTATGTGCATTAGTGTGGATCGCTTTATGGCTGTCGTCTACCCGATGGACTCGCTTACCTGGCGCAGTCCTCAAACCGCGTCCGTCGTGTGCGCCGCCATGTGGCTTTTGTCCATCGGCGGGGCGATGCCTTTGCTGATTTCCAATCAGACCATCCACCTACCTGACCTGGGCATAACCACGTGTCACGACGTCCTTGACATCCACCATCTCCGCGAATATTACCTGTACTTCTTCCCTGTCATCTCTTCGCTTTTCTTTTTCATTCCGCTCATTTTTAGCTCCGTCTGCTACGTGCGCATCATCCAGGCCTTGTGCGCAGCCAACGTGGAAAACCGTGCGAAAAAAACGCGGGCCATTTTTATGGCGGTGACTGTTTTTGCCGTTTTTGTCATATGCTTCACACCAACAAACGTCATCCTGTTAGCGCATTACGTGCAGTTCGCTCGCAGGCAAAACGATGCGTCCTACGCCGCGTACCTGGTCTCCACGTGTATCGGGAGCGTCAGCTGCTGTCTGGACCCCCTCATCTACTACTTTGGGTCGTCTCAGTGCCAAAAACAGGTTCTCGCCTTTCTCAAGTGTCGGGTGGTCCCGGGCATGGAGAGGAGCGCACAGTTCACCAGCAGCACCAGGTCAAGCAAGGTTGAGACTTTTAAAAGCAGCGTGAGCAACCAGTACAGGAAGCTGATGGTCTGATGGCGGCTTTTAGAGGGGGTTTGAGAACGTTGCAACTGGCAACTCCAAATGACTCTATTGGCACTCAACCATTTCTGTGCACTTGTGTCTTTGATAATGTATAGATTCTTGCTTTATTTTTGTATTCATTTGTGATTATGTCAAATAGCCAATGAAAACATTTTTACAGTATGCTACATATCAGATATGAATGCTTGTAACATATATTAACATATTTCTGATTACTGTAATTTACATGCCATCTTAATGGACCAGCTGGCTGGTTGAAGCCTGGTGAAGCCTATGAAGTTGCCTGGTGTGTTCTTTTTGTCTTTGATATGTTACAATAGCCTATAGGCAAAAATGGCGGCCTGAGCGTATTTTTCATTTCTGTCTGTCAGGGACGACGTAGGCCTACCTAAGGCCCCGTCCACACGGACACGGGTATTTTTAAAACCGGGACTTTTTATACGCGGTTCGGCCGTTCGTCCACACGAAAACGCACTGAAACCGAACATTTTTGAAAACCCCTGCTGAGGGTGAGTATTTTCAGAAACGCCGGTTACGTGTTGTCGTGTAGACAGTGAAACCGGGGTTTTTGCCTTGCGACGTCAGAGCGTGCGCCGTTATCCGCTGTGTTTGACGTCAGATTTGCGCCTACCGGAACCGGTAATAACTTTTTGTTAGGCTTCTGATTGGCCAACGTGGCTTTACGGTTAGGGTTATTTCACCGCCTGCTGGCGTGGCATGCTCTTGACCGCAGTGTTGCCAGATTGGGCGGGTTCCCGCCCAATTGGGCGGTTTTGAATTTGATTGTGCGGGTAAAAAAGGGTTTGGGCGGGTGGACAAAATTTGGGCTGGTTTGGGGTCAGTTCGGCGGTTTTCAAACATCTACTTATTAAAGTCTAATTGGTTAAAAAACTAAGCTAAAGTGTGCATGTGCTGTCATCATGACAAACACACACGCCCATGCAGAGTCAGCTGGCGTTGGTGTTGACGTCACCGATGAGCACGCACGCACTTATAGCCAATCAGCGATCAGCAGGCAGACGCGATTTAGCGCGATAACTTGAAGACAGCTGTATATTCTAGTGATCGATAATGGCCAAAGTGACCTACATATACAGTAAGATGTATCTACAGTAAAGAGTAAGATAGTGATCAACTCTAAAAACGTACACATGTGGTGGGAGATGACTCGATGGTTAACTCTGAGAGGAGAGCAAAGTTCAGTTGAAATACTTGAATTGGAATCGAATATGGGACGACTCCAGTCGATGTGCACTAGCCTAACCAGACATCTGCAACGTTTACACCGTCCAGACTGCATGAACTCTCCTGTCCCTGACAGCTGCTGAAAAAGGTTTGATCAACAATGAATCAGTTTTGACTGCTAAATTCTGCATTATGTTCTACAATGTGTAACAGCTACTTCTGAGGGTTAAAGTCATCGGTACATTTCTTGATTGCCGTTTTGACAGTGTCCACCTGGACATTTTAGTCATATTTGCTAATTCTTCTTAATTATTGCCCTGTTTTGATCCGTTTTCCTGGGAAATTTATTTATTTTTTATTGTATTTTATCATCGTTATTTTGTTTTAAGGAGATAAAAATGGTGCTTATCAACCTTGAATGACATGGCAATACAATTATATCACATTATTTTGGCAGTAAAATTTTGGGCGGTTTTTTCTCGGAGTGGGCGGTTTTTGGTGAGCTTTTGGGCTGGAAATCACCGTCCCAATCTGGCAACACTGCTTGACCGCGCTTGATAGGGTGTTTTTGCGTTTTCATGTGGACGGGATTTTTTTAAAAAACGCTGGAGGAAAAACTCCGGTTATAAAAATACCCGTGTCCGTGTGGACATGGCCTAATACAGTACATAATTGACTCTCCTAAGCGTAAATTCGGAAATCACCGTTTCCATAAAAATATTAGACAGCACAACTGTTTTCAGCATTGACAATAATAATAGATTCTTGAGCAGCAAATCAGCATAATGATTTCTGCAACATGACATCATGACTTTTGCGTAAACATACACGCCACTTTCAAGACAAGTGGCGTGTTATTTAAACGCATTTTGAGCTATCTGCGTGTATGCGTGTATATCTACGCCGTTATGTCCGAGTGATTCCGCGTGTATGTACACGCCGTTAAAAATACGACCGAAATAAAGCCAAATTTTGATATACATTCTGGGGAGCGATATTTTTCTTACTAGGATGGTAGGGAAAGAAATGGTATTAACCAGTGACGGGTAGGTTTAGGGACGGGGTTGGGGTAGGTCATATATTTATATATACAGTAATGTAACGTTAAGTCAACGGCGTTCATAAACACGCTGAAAAGCGATTATGCGTGTTGATAGCACGCCAAAAATGAAAATACGAATTGGCGTGTCATACATACGCAGTTTCATGAGATCAGTCTGGATTTCTGAAGGACACTGAACTTGACTGAAGACTGGAGTAATGATGCTGAAAATTCAAATTTGCAAAATACAAAATGTAATATGTCACAATATTACTGTATGTTTGATTAAATAAGTGCAGCCTTGTTGAAACTTTAAAAATCTGACCCCAAACTTTTCAATGATATTGTATAGACAAGTTTACGCGCCAAATCATGGGCGGCGCCATTACTCTACACAAATGCAATTCATTTCCGCCGGAAGTGGTTTGCACATCGTCTGCCGGTGTAAACACAGCGATTAAGATGCTAGCTTGAGAACACGGACGGTTCTACTACTTGACTGGAGATGGCGTTACTATCCCTCACCCGAATTCAGTGCAGAACTGGGAGGATAACATAACGACGTGGCCCAGCATAACGTACATTTGCTCCTACTTCGTGCAATCCATGGCCGTTTTGCCTGACGGGTGCGCGCACGCCAATCTGAAAGCCTCCGAGTCAGAGGCATATCAATATCTGCACAGGAAAGTCGGTTGTGTGTGTCATGTCATACACACATGATCGTTTTGTTTATCCGAAAGCAAATGTAGAGCCTTGCCTTATTTAGATCATGCCAACAGATGTCCATTGTTTACATAATGCATAATTTACATTAGGCTATCTCTTTATGCTGTGCTATATATTATTAGTGTGCCTGTACTGTTTGAGTGAAAATAAAGTTTGATGTATTTTCATTTCATTTAATTATTGCACTGAACTACGATCATGAAAGATAGGCCTTATGTTCCTTACTGTACGTCACACCGCCGCCGAAGCTCTGGCCGCCCTGTCGAGGACGCTTGTCTAAAGCACGGGGAAGCTTGTTGACGCTCTGGCGTAGCAGCATTATGTTCGAGAGAAGAGAAGTGTCACAAAACCGGCGCCTCCGTGTCCTAATTTGTCTACTAGCCTATATTTGCTTTTATTTAGGACTATTAATCCAGGCAACTTGTTGATTAAAATTAAGATACAATTTATGCAAAACGAAATTCACTTTAAAGAAAGGCTTTCTACAAAACTTAAGTGGTCAAAATTATGTCTGACCCACTCCAAATGTTTTTCGATGCGGTTCCCTTCTCATATAATCAACATGAAATAAATAAAAAAAAAACATTATATTATTTAAATATATGAAACGTATGTTTAAGTTTAACTTATTTAGAGTGCTACAATGTCTTTTAACACAGTTCATCATTCATAGTAAGCTCATACTGTACATAAATAACACTGAATGAATTAATTGTTTTGAGGAAACTAAACAAATGGCTTCAATAAGAAAGATTGCGTATTTAATCCTAACAGGTATTAAAAATTAAAATACAAAAGCAGCCCACACAATTACACCACTGTGAACATTTCCATATATCATATAAAAATACAATGCATGCAGTATTTGTTGTGTTTATCTGTATTTAATGAACATCATGTCTGGGTGTTGGTAGACAGGAACACAAGGCAATATTCTAAAGATTCAGCCAGTTCAGTCGGTGTCAGGCTTGCGAAAAAATGTAAACAATGGAGCGCATCGACATTCAACCTCTTCGTAGCTGGATTGTGGTCGTAGCACTCTCTATCCAACCACTCGTTCAGGTGCTTTCTAGAGTGTTTGCAACCAACTACCGAACACGTCGTTCCCGAACAACTTTTATTCATGTTGTAAGTTAATTGTTATCCTCTTTGTCACTGCGATATCAGTGCTTTGTCGGCACAACGGAGCTAGGTAGCATAAGCAGCCCGCCAGAACGGAAGTGGGTTGCATAAACGGGAGGAGTTTAGGATGTAGAGCGGAAACGGCTCAAAAACTTGTGTATAGCCTACCAATGCAAATTATGTTAATAAAGGCATAGCAAATTGGTCACCAACATATTTTGTGCTGTGAACTGGTTGTATAGTTGTCTCCAAGCTATTTAACCAATCCAAGCTATTTTTCTTTTATCCAGCAAGAGCACATCAGTTGACCAGTTATTCAGTGAGAAACAATGTAGTTTTAAATCAACACCATTATTAACTAGCAGGGTGGGACCAATATAAAATATTCATGGTGCCCTGTGCAGTTTTTTTTTTTCTTTTTCCAGAAAGGTCACATACACAAACACTACAAATGGTGAAAATGATTTTTATATCAGCATATCCAAATTCTCCACAGATAACGTTAGCTGTATTTACAAGAACAAATTCAACATGAAAAGAACTGAGGTGAGTCCTAAAAATGTAAGTTCAGGATATACATGAGTCTTTTTCCACAGCCTAACGTAAATGAAGCAAAACTGGGGTTTGCCCAAACAATGTGTTACAAGGTGATTTTGCCAGTAGTGGTTGTCTGGTCAAATTCATTGCATTGAAGCTAAAAACCGTGTTTAAAACTTGTGAAAACAACATATATTGAATGAAAGCCTTGACAAATCTTGAGAAAAGCCACCACATATTTAGTTGTTCAACTAAAAAAACACATTTGCTTTTCAAACATAACAGTGTGTAACTGTAAATTATGCTTATCTAAATGTGGAAGTTATCATTGGGGAACTGTTGTATGGAATACTTCCTTGGTATACTGCATAGAACAGAAAACAAAAATGTATATAAAAATGAAACATGTACACAGAAAAAAAACAAAAAAGATTGATGTCCAGTCCAGCCAAAAATGTTGAAAAAAGCTCGTTCTAGGTGTCTTCTGCTTCCTTGCTTGAGTTTGGAGTAGGATGACATCACTGTAATTCACAATAGTTCACCAAAGACAAAATGAGTAAAAAACCAAAGAGCCGGTGGAGAGAAGATTCTGTTAAGTCAATTAACATGGTAAAAACTTGTAATTTCACTCCTGTGCTGTCCTCTCACACACTCATTGTCATGTTTGGAGAATACTGCAAGAAGACAAGAAGGCATTTTAAATGACAGCTGCTGCTGTACTTAACAAATGGGCCTATGGAAAAATCTTTCTGCATACATACACTTTCACTTTGAAATGGGTTGAGGAAGTTGCCACTCATTTCTCCATCATCTCTTGGTGTGCCAGGCTGATTATTCATGCTGAGGTTTCCTGGTGAGCTCTGATGAATGTAAAATAAACTGTTTGAGGACGGCAACCACATTGAATTTCAGAGAAATGTACGTCAGAGTTTAAATATCTTTCAAAACACTACAGAAATGTCCCATACCTTTGGGAGGCTTTCAATGTCACCAGATCCTGTTGAATGGGGGGGGAAAGGAAAAGACTAAAGTATTGAATGAAAGGCGAGAATGTGCAAATGGATGGAAAATATGTTTATGTTTGGCATTGTGCTGTGTCAGTTAAATCTGTCACACCTAATGAACTATTTATATGATGAGGCTCCATGCCAGCCATGCTGCCTATTGGGCCATCGACACCTGAACCTAAAGGAAACTGAAAGGAAAAATGTCATAAGGAAAACAGAATATACGGTAACACTTTATTTTACGGTGTCCTTGTTACATATGTTACATGTACTTACCGTAGTAATAACAGTAAATTATGCATAATTACATGCAACTAACCCTCAACCAAACCCTACCCTAACCCTATAGTAAGTATATGTAGTCAACTATTATTACTCAGTACTTAAATATATAATAACACTGTAACAATGACACCTTAAAATAAAGTGTGACCGAATATACTTCTTATGTTTTCTTATTTTTTTTAAATACTCACATTTGGTCTGTTTCCATTTGGAGGGACTGAGCTGATCATGGTGTACATGTTGTCACTCGAATTGTTTGACTCTAAAATCAATATTGTACATCACACATTAGCTTTTTCGTTTCTACTGTAGCTAAAGACTAACAGACTTGGTATGGATAAACAATACAGTGTTTCCTGCTGTCTAGCATCTACATCGGCTGCTACTAGCATTTATGCTAATGCTAACTGAAATAGCAGTTCATCATAGCAGCAACTCACAAGAATATTGATTAACCCTCACTGCGGATGCCAAAGCTGTTAGCAAATGTTGCTAAAGGCTGGAATACATGACATGACTTTTAAAATCTAAATAGTCATATCTTAAAATCTGTTCAGTATTGTATTGTTTAGGATACAAGACTGAACAGATTTTAAATCACTATGTATTAAAAACACTTGCTGGCTTTGTAAATAGTTACATAGAAAAACTGGGCATCATACACTAAATGAATGAGGATCGCACACTACCAAACTTTCAAGTCATTAAAAAATAAACTCCCGCAGAAATGTGGCTTATTAGTAGGAGATGCAGAACAAATGAAAACAATAAGTCCTAAAATCAACTCAAAATATCAAACATGCTTGCAGTTCATTTACACGACAAAAGCTTCATGAAAACGCAAACTTTTGAAAACAGGATTCAAAGTGCAAGTTTTTGAAAATGATATACCATCATCGTCTCTGCGTAAAATACAAAAACTGGAATTTGTGAAAACTGTGACGTCATGCGCATGAATATTACGTTTTCAGTCTATATGAAGCGGAGTGTTTCTTTACAAAAGTGACATCGCCACCTACTGGCCTGGCAGCCAAATACAGCGTTTTTAATTATTTTACGGATCCGTGTGTAAGGGGATGGTTTTGACAACATTGTTGTTTGTACGCGAAAAACGCGAAGAAAAAACGTTTCTGTTTTAAGTACATTGTTGTCCTGTAAATGTACCCTTTGTCCTAAGATTTAAAAAAAAATTACCTGCAGGACTGGGCATGATGGGTGTCCCGGGAGGTCCGCCTCCTGCTGGGGGACCCTGCAAACACACTGATTCTGCTTATTTACATGACCAGAGTGTGTTACCCAAAGTGTACCTAAGACAGAGTTCTGTACCAGAGAAACCTTACCAGTGACAGCATTACATTACCTACCGAATAACTGCCAGGAGACGCAGATGAATAAGGGATCTGCAGGGAGAAAGAAAATGTACTGGTGTTTATATTATTTAGGATGCAAGACTTCTGATCAATTATCATGCCATGTTGAGAACTAACCGAATTGTTATTTGGAGGATTGGGCCATGGTCTTCCTCCTGCAGGACCCCTTTACGCAACAGCATACAAATATATAGTTTTATACAGTACGACAATAGGGATTCTGACTTATTTAGGGAATGATGATGAACTGTGATCTGAATACAATTACATGTTAATCCCAGACATTCCGGGTCCCAATATGGCATTTAGGGGAGGTCTCATTCCCCCACCATAGTTCTGGAACATCAATTATACATTACAATACACTCAAGTTTGCTTGCTTACACACCTTTACCTAATTTTCCATGGATAACTCACCTGTGGTCCAATAGGAACCATTCCTCGAGGGGTCATCCGCTGCATAGGCCCACTCATGTTGGGATGGCCTTGCAAATGGGCAAATTAAGCAAAGAGTTTGCTTCATAAATGCCATAGTTGTATGTATTATTACTATTGGCTGTTTAGGGAATCTACAGACTTTTTTCACAATTTCTATTAACTATAGAAAGAAATCTGGCGATTGTTGAATGGATTTAAATCATTGCATTTGATAGATGCGCACACAATCAAATTAGCCAAAGTATTTCATTAAAAAACACACAAAGGGCAGAAGTAGAAGTGTTGACTTGATCATAAGAGTTGTTAGTATTTTAAATACCTGGCTGTCTGGTAGGATCCATCCCACTGGGAAGGAGAGGCTGGTTCCCAGGCCCCAAAGCCTGTTCAAAACCATTCAGATTGAAGTATCAGGCATTATAATGAAAACCTAGTTCCCGAAAGCAGAATATATGAGTGAAAATACCTGATTGGGTATTCTGAGAGAGCCTCTGGGCCCACCTGGGTATCGAGGAGACATAAACTGCTGTGGAAACACAAGGACAGAGAACAATTGATCAATTAAATTTTCAAGAACTGAACACAAATCCTTCATGGTTCACCCAGCAGGCAAACCCGAGCAACGGGCACTATAAATCACACCACCAGATGGCAACACTGCATTTCTATTTTAAACGTTGTGCATCCTTATGGACATTTTTGTCTTTTTCAGTTTTGTTTTTTTGATCACTTTGCCTGTGTTAATGCCAAATGCATAATTTTTGGCACACGTGTGTATTTTTATTGGAACTTTACTATTTCATTGCCATTTCCTTTAATTTTTATTTATTTTGCACTATAGGTACAAAAAATACTTACTCATAGCTCCTTTTGGACAAAAATGTCCCTGTTGAAACCCATTAAAACTGCAATTTTTTATCTGAGGTCCATTTAACTATAAAATGATGCAATCTTTGTTAAAAGGATTTTATTCTGTTGGCAAGGCTTCAAAATTTTTACCAGATGGTGTCATTTTTTCAGGTTTGGCCTATAAAGCACATAATCGCTTTATTCCTGTTTTCTACTTTGGCATATTATAGAGCCAATTGGATAAATTATGCAACGATAATTGTGTGGGTGTGCTGGTATGGATGTTTGAGTGTGGTTTGTATGAGTGTAATAAAAAATAAATTGTGTTTGTGTGCTTGTATCCAATTACTGTGTGCACCAGTGGAGTTTTGCTGGCATCCAATGGGGAAAATCTGTTACTGCGACCAAACGAAATCTTACAGAAATCTTTTTTTAGATATCATCCTCAAATTTGGAACACAACTTTTTACGGCATCACACAATTTATGGCATTGATTTTCTAGCCGTTTTAGAGTTCAACTTGTTTCATAAAATATATACTTTATATAACAATGTTCATAAATATTTTTCATAAACTTAAACATATATAAAACATTTTTGGATTTACTTATTAATTTATTTTTACTTCAGCGATAATCTGCCAAAGGTTTTTTTTCAAATGAGACCAAACTTAATTCTGTGCCTATGCTTCAAATTTTTATGACAGTTTTTTGACATTGACATTTTTGTCCTCTATGGACCTATGTGTAACTTTTTTAATTGATGAACAAGAGTTAAATCCGTTATTTAGTCTTACAGATGTTCAACTTCAATGCTGATGTCAAATCTGTCTAGGTTAAACTTTATCATCAACATATGTGGCTTCAATTTATCCCTCAATGCAAAACAGCAAAAGCATTATCACAACACTGAGTCTATTGAGTGATTGTAAAGTCAACATTATTCAAAAACGAGTATTCTTAGTCTTAATATGAATGATTCATCGATGCTTATTATTTTTTTTGGCATTACTTTACCAAACTCACATTCAGGGTTTGGCTCCATTCTGGAAAATAACTTTTTATCACCAAATCCCAATGAACATATATCCTGTTTTTCTCGTACATCAAACCAAGGATGTCAAATGGCTTGCAAACAGCATTTCACATTGACTTCAAAATGAAAAGGTTTCAACAGATGTGTAGTAAACCATGCATGCTACGTTTGTGATGTCCAAAGCAGATATCTCAGACGGTTGGTAAAGGTAAAACCAGACCAAACTGAGTGAGTTTGAGAGAAGAACTGAAAAAAGGATTGTTAGAGCTGACGGCTGGATTCTTCTGGAATCTGAGTTTAAGACTATCAACGAGCGAATGTCAATACACATCAGGCAGGACCGCAGCTCTCAGACTCCCTGCCGACAGTTAATCGATGCATGTTCTGGTGCATTTTAAACTGACGCACACACAGCCCAGTGTTTATGCACTCCTTCAAAAATACCACATTATAACAGATAATTAAACAAATAATTGAAAAGACACACATTTCTCTTTCCAATTACAAAAAAATCAAAGTATGGAAATGTTTGCATAATCTGCTGTTATAGACATCCACATATAGTTTTCTTGGCCTGAATAAATATTTAATTGCCCATTCATTATAATTTCTCCTGACTCAGCACTGTCTCCCCGGCTCAACTGTCAATCACAGAGGAAGAAAATTATTTATTTTTATACAGTATTCCACCCCTCCATTATCTGAATTGAAATTTTTTTTTACATGCTGCTCGTTTAGTTGTGGTATCATCCTGTTTCAGACATTTAATATAACTGTCTTCCAATGGACTTTATCAATAAGATATTTCAATATAAGGAACGTAAGCACAAAAAGACAAACAAACTCATGTTTATCAAATCAGAAGTGTCTCAGTGCAATACTTATGTGTGTGTGTGTGTGTGTGTGTGTGTGTGTGTGTGTGTGTGTGTGTGTGTGTGTGTGTGTGTGTGTGTGTGTGTGTGTGTGTGTGTGTGTGTGTGTGTGTGTGTGTGTGTGTGTGTGTGTGTGTGTGTGTGTGTGTGTGTGTGTGTGTGTGTGTACCTGGAAAAATCCTGGGGGCAAAGGCATACCATCCCCAGGAGGACTTCCAATCACCGGACTCTGTGTTGCACTCTAAAGGACACACACACACACAACTCAGTTTAAATACCCCACACATAAAGGACACAGGAATATTGAGGAAGAGGAGTAGGATTTCACATGTAACATATCACTTTGAGAATAACATGCAACAAATAAGAGCAATAAGCAGCAACAAATTATTTCCAGCATTGGTGCTGTATAATAATTACAACTCTTTTCTTATAAGGCAAGTTACTGTACACTGCAAAATCAGATACAAAAGTCACAACACAATCGGCAGGCACATTGTGATCACATTTAGTATAACGAGCATAAAGTATTTCTATAAAGCTCACAGCAGAGGCACGCAGCCATCAGCATGTATATTTAGCAGCTTAAAGGGACAGTCCACATGGTATTGAAATTAAAAATGAAAATTCTGTTATGATTTACTCATGCTCATGCATGTTGTTCAAAACATGTATGGCTTTTTTTTCTTCTGTGGAACAAAAAAAGACATTTTGAAGAATGTTGGTAACTAAATGTTTTCAGCTCTCATTGCCTTTTTTTTTTTTTGCACATACAGTTACCATTATTCTTCATAACATATTTTGTCATACAGGTCATACAGGTTTGGAATGACATGAGGGTGAGCAAATCATGATAGATTTATTTTAATTATTTTTGGGTGAACTATCCCTATTAGCCAGTAGTTTTAAAACCTCACATCTGATACCACGTGCTCCAGCACTGACACACTCACGCACACAAACCTAAGAGTTGAACAATGGGAGGAAATATGAAACAGTGGGAAGACATAGACACTGAGAAGTTGCACCTCCTGGCAAACACATTTTGTCCACTAAATAATTAAAGCACTAGTGTTGGCGTACTACAGTTTCACTGGCAGTTTAGGCTTTCTACTCACAGGAAATGGATCAGTTTTAATTTTAATGCGATTTTTTTATATATATTATTCACTGAAAAGTATCTTTATATGATGGCCTAGGACCTTTATGCTTTAAGCCTTAATACAAAATAATACAAAAAATAATGTTATTGTAATACAATAAAAAATACCTTTTACATATGAGAACAATTGAGAATGACAAGAAAAAAAACACAAGTAAGCATCCAGACAAAGTAATGAGATTTTTGGTGTCAAAAGGACTTGTTTGCGAAAATAGCATAATATGAACCTAGCCTTCATTTTAAAATAGGATTAATGTAAATCCTATGTTATTCATTTAATTTTGAGTTGAAATATGGTTTTCTTAATATTAACACATTTTGAGGACAGTCCACAGTTATTTCCTCCATGACTCCACTCATCTGCCCCCCTATGGGTTTTCATCCACCTCCTGAACCTCCAACCCTTATTCTTTCTGCTAATCATATGTGGATTACCTGAGTTTGTTTAAAGGGATAGTTCACCCAAAAATGAAAATTCTGTCATTAATTACTCACCCTCATGTCGTTCCACCCCCTTAAGACTTTCGTTCATCTTCGCAACACAAATTCATATTTTTTCTTGATTAAATCTGAGAGCTGGATCACTCCTCCATAGGCTTCTAAGGGATTGAAACTTGACAGCCCCGAAAAATTATTAAAGAAATCGTTAAAATAGTCCAAGTGACTACAGTGGCTAGATCTTAAGTCTATCGAGCGACGAGAATGCTTTTTGAGCGCAAAAAAACAAACAAAAATAGCGACTTTATTCAAGTATTCTCTTTGGGCCTGGAGATTTAACGTAGTGTTATTGTGCAACACTTCTGGTTGAACATCACACGCATCACACACATGACCAGCATCAGCCAATAGAGAGCCTAAGTCCCTACCCTTCCGGTCGACCACCATGGGACCTTAATTCGGAAAAATATTGTATGGTAGTCAATGGCGAATGACAACAAATATTTTGATCTCGTTTGAATTGTGCCCTGAATTACACATATGATGTTTATCAATTTAAAAGATACATTTTAAAGTCAAGAAAGTCGCAGTTTGATGTAAAACTGTTGAGGTATAAGACTGAGAAGATACGTAATTACAAAGACTACAAACCCAAAAGGCGCACATTTTCTCTCAATGAATGAAGCTAACTTTACTGAAGCTAAAGTCTGTCATTTTTTCTATATTCTTACGTTATAATCGTAATGCCTGAGTGTTTAAATAACCGTCATGCCTGAGTGTTTTGTAGCAGACTGCACACACGCGAGCAACGGATCTTGCTCGTTGTTTCACTTCCCGGGAGATGTAGTTCATTGAGCGATTTTCACATAAAACTAAATGTTACTCTTCTGTTTTATGACAAACTGCGACTTTCACTCTGATATACGTTCAAAATTAGGGAGGAAAAAGTGATTCATACCTTCTGTATCACGATCACTTTAAAACACGGTTTCATATTCCACTTCCTGCGTTAAGCATTTTTAAAAAAAGTCACCGTAAGGTTACAGCTTTAGACATGGTTACTTAGAACACTTGTGTATTAAGGATGGTGCCAGAAGCCGACTGGGTACATGTTGCAGTCCTATACTTCAACAGACAACATTTCCCATAATATCTGCAGTATAATCTAATGCCAGTGATGAGGTCATCTCTCAACCACATCTCCTCTCTGCCTGTCTCTCTCTCTGCTGGAAACATTCTCTGTTTTACGATGGCTGACTTTAACCTACCGGTGAGTTTACTTCTGTGTGGTGTTGATAGGGGTTGAACGACTTCAGATTTTTTGAAGTCGAACTGTTATGACATCAAAGTCGAGTCGACGTCGACTAGTCGTTGACATACATTCATAAAAAACACATAGATCATAGGACTGCTTTGCATACATGGCACAATTTGCAATGATAGTTAACAGGAACATTATGGCTACAGATGCATGACAAGCTCATAATGGGGCGTTTACACCTGCGACACTTCATGCGTTGTTAAGATCTGATTTATTCAAAATCGATTAAATTTATGTTTTCGCAAAACGGATATTAAATCCGATCTTCAAACAAGGCTATATGCAGATTTAAACGGATTTAACGTCACCACAACACAACAGTAATGCGCTGGCATTTTATTATCATCAGCTAATTTCAAAATACCAAGACCGCAATAAGAGAGACAGCACTGTTAAAGATTTATTTTGTTTCTTTACTTTTTAACGAAGATGATTGTGTGGAAGTGTCTGCGACTTACTTTCACTTTGATTTGCGATAGTTTGCCACGGTTGGCTGAAGATAGATGCTCGAGCTGCTTATCTGCGGCGGATGCGTGTTGCAGCTTTCATGATTACAATACGCTCTCACATTGCTCTCACACGTTTATTTTTAGCTTTTTTAGGTGTAGTCCAATTTCTACATAGTGGTTTCAACAACGATGATTTACACTTGGCCAGTTTCGTTGTAAGGCGGCCACTGACCTCCACACTGAAGTGGTTTGAGCGAATCGGATTTAAATACAGTCTAGAATGCGTTACGGATGGCATTTACAGCCACTGTTTACATCTCTTATTCTTGATTGATCGCATTAGTGATGCGCATGATCCAAGTAATATATTCAATTAATTGCGGGTAAATTTATAGGTAGGTACATCAATATTAAATAAATGAAAAACATAATGTTTTAATGATTTTAATATAAAGAGACTGTACTCTAATTTCATGGTAAAAACAGTGAGCGTGCGTCCTGCTTTTACTTTCGTTTTCTAAATATGTGTTAGTATAAAGCTATTTTCACACAATTATTGTACCAATGCGGCCTTCTTGCTGCAATAACCCTCTGGCTCTTCATCTGTTGTCTCTGTAACATGTTAGTCTCAAATTAGCGGCAATCATAGTGTCACATTGATCAACGCGACTAGTCGACGTCCACAGCATTAAAGGGTCGCGGCATTGCATTAAGGTCGACTAGTCGACTATCGACTAGTCGGTTCAACCTAGTGTGTGTGGGGGGTTACTTCAGGACAACAGTGTTTTCAGTTAACCGCAATGGACACCTGCCCAGCTGCTAACTAACTCCACCTGAGTCCACCTCTCTGCCTCTGGAACCAAGGCAAACCGACCATTTACAGTAAACCTCTGAGATATGTGTTGTGCATAACAATTCAGTGTGTGGTAAAAGTACCCTGGCATCATTATATGCATCGACCATACTGAAATTATCTACACAATAATGATTAATGGATCAAACCATATGCAATCACCTTTCACACTGGGGCCCAAACAACACAGTGAGACATATGTAAAAAGTTTTTTTGTTTTCGTGAGTATATAGCCAGTTAATTGTCAGTGTAAGTTAGACAGGGGCACTTGTACAACTTTTTTTAGACTAGGAATGTATATTATTTCTCTAGCATATATTTATACGGCTTGATGATATTGCCTATGTAATCTGAAAAAATATTTTGTAATTAAATATTTTGATATGTATTATTTTAATTGAGTACTTCATGCAATAATGTCACAATATTATTCGCAAAATTTAAACATTTATTATACTAATGATAATAATCATCTCCAGAAGAAGTGCTAACCTATTTTTGTCAAGCTAAAAATGTGTTAAATTGCTCAAAAACATGGGAAGGAAAAAGTAGACCAATGAGCCATGCTTGTCAGATCTTATTAAAGCAATGAATAAGAAAGTCATTGATTGAACTGCACATTTTAAAGTGAAAAATCTAAATCTGGAACGCACTCAATATTATTTGGCAAGAGAGAAATGTTTATGATAAACAAAGATTCACATGTAGGGCTATACTAATCAGTTGTAGCAGCAATAATCCAAGCTTTGAATGTGGGTTACACTGTTGTGAAATATCTCTCTCCAATTCAGGAGGTGAAAATCTTCATTAACATGCTTGGAATAGGTGCATAATATTATAAGCTATTTCATGCTGTCGTGCTTCCCCTCTTTTCTCTCATGTCTAATTTCTGCTGTTTGTGTTCTACTCTGTGCGAAACACAAGTCCATAGATAATGTAAGTGTCAGATGAGGGATTGACCCTAAGCCAGACAGGAGAAAAATTCACTATGGGATATGAAGGATGTGAATGTAAAGACATATGTTAAAAGCTTTCAGAACTTGACCACAGCATTTTGCTCTGTATTGCTGTCCTTTTTAATGGTGTGATTAAATCAATTGGCTTGTAGTTTTAGCTACAAACTACAGTACATATCTACAATATTCTTTATTAAAGTATTAAATAGAGAACGCATGATTGTCAGGATCTCACAGTGTGATTTTAGTAGTTGACTAATATATTGCATTTGACAACAGCTTTGCTAAATAAAGGGGGAAAGTACATAAAAGCACCCTCACCTTCAAATTACATTATGTTTAGTATATTACATCCCAATCAAAATGAGTTTTTCCCTCATCAAGTCATTTGCGTCATGTATTTTCAGTTTCCAGGTGACCATGTGAAATAATTTGTAACTTCTTGAGGGCGTCAGGCTGTCCGTTATATGCAATCTGCAAGGCATAGCATCATTACAGCATGGCAGCAAGCTGATTGGCCTCTGGTGATCCATGCTGCCAATGAGATTGCTAGCTCAAATTTATATTTGTCTAGATAATTTGTTTGCTGTAAGCTAGTCCTGCAGCATGCGACCAAGTAGGGGCTGAATGATTTAATCGAAAAAGCAATCGCGATTTGAAATGTTGCGGATTAGCCAATCGCCACCTCAAGACTGGACAGAATAGGAATCCCTACCAAAGGGATCGACCCTTGAACACAAAGGCAAGGACGGCCTGTGACGAGGGAGAATCATAGACATGAAGTACGTGTCCTTCCGGTCGATCACTGCTAAACCAATCTTGGGGACAAATGTATTAGAAAATGCGTTTCTGTGTGAGCATTTTGAACGGTAGCTTGTGGGAGGATCGATCGTAAACCACAGCCTTTCTTGGTTAACTATTGTATTAGGGACTGTAGGACCCTGCCTCATATCTACTGGAGGGGACACGGGTCTATCACGTCCTTTCGCAGTAGGAATGGTGTTCTCCGCTCACAAGACATGGGGATCGGCTTCTTCTCACTGTAGTAGAGTATATGGCCCGGAAACTTGGGGGGACGCCGGGCGAACTGACTCACATAGCGAGCCTGATGACCCCGAATGAGCCAGCGAGATGGATGGGACGCTGAGATTGCTTCGGCCGAGACAGTACATGCGGCCTGGACCAAAGGGTTCGTTTGCGTAACCCACGAGTAAGTGGGGCAGAGAGGTGATCACAGGGACGTGGCTGGGAGGCTCTTTTCTGGGAGGCGGCAAACAGCTAACTGCCGCGGCATGATATGTTTAATTTTGGCCTTTTAGTACTGCTTTTGTACACCTGAGCTGCTGGGCAAAATTAACGATCAGCATCGTCGAGAGGTGGTCGGGACACGAGGGGAGTTAGGAACCTGAATTTGTCCGTTCTTCCCTCATTTTTTTTATTAGCAAGACACAGAAGAAAATACGCTCCTGGCCACCATAGTGGACATCACATGACCAACCGGACCCATGCGGTCACCTTCGTTGCACGAAGGCGCGAGGACCTTTGCGGCACGAAGTTCTTAGAGAACTTGGGATCATAACCAACCTCATGAAAGGTCCTTCAGTGCCTTGGCCTTGATGGACCTTGCAACAACGCCATGGAGTGTATGGCAGAGGCGGCTTCCCCACAGGGCCGTGTAGTCCAACGGAGTGCTTAAAGGCAGGAAAGGGAGTGTTAGGGCCTGATGGCTTTGCATGGCACGTTCCACTGGGAAGATGCGCTTGTTACCCTTAGCACGCCCCGCCATCAAGGGCAGTGAAAGGCTGCACGTCCATGACCCAGTGTGATCCTCATGCACCTCCTAGATGAATGGGAACGGGGTGGGTTTGCGAGAACCAGCGTGAGCCACCCAAGAAACAAATCATTCAGCCTAGAGGGCTCGGGACTTGGTGGTGGGTTCCACACGAGCCTGATATGTGGCGGCCTGGGAAAGCGATGTCCTCATCTCCGGGTCAAACTCAGGCACCAATGCCACACCCGAAGGTGGCAGGACACGCCGAATTTTTATCTGTGGAGAATGTCTGACCCACCCTTCGATGACAGCAATCAATATATGTTCATCGTGGGAAGCGCCGAAGGATAAGGCTGGTACGCACCTCGTGGATGGTCCAGAGCGTTCCCGTCAGCGGCTCTATGGTGCGGAGCTTTGGGGAGGGATGAGGGTTTCCTTGGGGGTTGGTTCCCCGTAGGAAGCGCACTCACTGTAAATCTTAAGGTCATCTGCACTTTGTCTGAAGTAACCCTTTGTGGAGGGTTAGATCAAGGCAGTTGCGAAGGGATACCACCCCTTTGCAGAAATGGAGAGTCTCACCGTAGAACCGAGATGGTCATCTTCCCACAATGGGTACATGACTTCTCACAAACGCTGCCAACGTGTTCCAATGCCCCATACACGCAATTGCATCGCAGGTAACGACCCACATCCAGAAAAACACAGGTTAGAGTGACATCTTTATAAAAAGATGCGCTCCACCCTGTGTAAGCTCTTTTAGGAAAACTGTTTCTCATTGGTGCTGAAGCACGGAAGGGGAGAGGAAAACAAAAACAAAAAAAAAAAAAAAAAAAAAACAAAAACAAAAACACCAACAAACAAAAAATCGGTCGCAGTAGACCACAGACAGGCAAGGGTGCTGCCTGTCGTGCGCTACTCTCTCTTCGATGGGCGGTCTTACAGCCATGGAAAACGCTTTTCAGCGCTCTTGGCGTACCCGAACCAGCTGTGAAAAAACTGCTTTTTGTTTTTCTTAATTGAAGAAGAAAACAAAGAGCGAGAGTAGAAAGAAAGAAGAAATAATCTACCAAAGCTGCACATGCTGTAACGCCTGAACCCATACACGAGAGGTCCGTTAAGAGCTTGCTCGTTCTCGTATCAAACTTCAGTAGAGTATACAGCATCGAAGGGTGCTCTGCTCCGAAGCAAAAAGCTGAAGTGCAATCACACCTTCTGTGCATTATATACCGCGACAGCGTGGCTGAATAGCTGATGCAATTGATTGCACGCTATTGTAGATTGCCTCTCTTAGTGAGATTCCTATTCTTTGGTTCGATGTGGCGTCGACTGACCGACTGAAGAGGAACAATCGTTACAATCGAGCAAATATAATTGATAATTTAACTCCATTATGTAGCCATTGACGTAAAGTAGAATTTTAAAGCTCAGACTAAAACTTGGGACTAAAAACTCAAAAACAGGACATGGTTGACTAAATCTGATAAAAAACTTAAAAGTACATTTTGATAAGCCTCAATATAGCTGACAACTAAACACTAATATAAAGGCAACTATTGTACTATCGCTAGTCTATAAGGTAGTGGAATATTTACAGTTAAAGAGGATACTCCATCAAAAATGAAAATTCTGTCATATTTACTCACCTTCATTGTTGTTGCAACCCTGTATGAGTTTCTTTCTTCTGCTGTAACCTCAAAGCAAGTTTATTTTGAAGGAACGATTCGATATTGGCACCATTGACTCCATAGTATTTTTTTCTATATGGATGTCAATGGTGCCAAACAACTGTTTGGTTCATTAGTTCTTTCAAATTTCTCCTTTGTGTTCAGCTGAAGAATAAGAAGAAACTCAGAAAGAAATAACTGGTTTGCAAACAACTTGAGGATGAGTAAATGATGACAGAATTTTTTCATTTTTGGGTGAAGGATCCTTTAAAGGCATGTTGTACTCTTTATATTTAGAGTGTGTGCTGCAACTATTGAGATATTGAGATGAAGCTTGACTTATATCGCAATTATCTCTCCGAACAATAATTGCAATTAGTATATTTTGCCCAAATAGGCCTACTACAGAGTTCTTCTGTAACCAATCCAACCTCCCCCAGCTCCACCTGCTAGATCTCTATAGGATCATGCATGTATATTCACGCAAGCAGCAGCAACATATCCTATCATGCTCACCGCAGTGTGTCTGTGTTTCGATTTGGCAGTTGCAAGGTCCTTATTTGCGCTGCAGCGGCCGCATCAGGCGTAGAGATCTGTTACTTATGATCTGGTTATTTCAGGCTATGGATGCAACGAATGGACACAATGTTGCATAGTAATTATCAAGAATATGTTTTTTTTAAGTATTAAACATGGTTTAGTAGTTTACTTCACTTGTGTACTTAGCCTACACAAGTCTAGCCTGGTACTACCAGACTCTGCTACTTCACTTTGCTTCGTTAGACAGATCTGGAATGGCATAATAGAGAAGTGTTTTCTCTCTCGCGGGGGGAGCGTGTCTTAAAGTTTATAATCATTGGTTACCCGTAAAGCCAATCAGTTATGTTTATTTAGGACGTATGTTATGTCGCCTGACACAGCCGCTTCGAACCTCAGAAATCTGCATCGACTCAATTCTGGATTGAAACTTCACTGTAAAACCTGCTGTTTACTACTTTATGATGCAAGCAAATTACCGGAGTGAATGGCTGTAATAACGTCTTTTGTAGATTAGCATAGTTTATTCTACGCTTCACGGTTACAACCAGGGCCTATATACTGATATTTGACCAGTAGAGAGAAACAAAAAAATATTTGCAGCACAACTGTCTAAGTTAGGATTAGTTCTGTTAAACAAGCTCTTTGTTCTATAACGGAGGTCTGTCAGAAAATGTGCAACTTAATTGCAAGGATTACAGCATGTCATGGCAATATTTAAGACCTGGAAAGAATAGGAGACATGACTGACCTGTCAAAAGTTCCCAGTTTCTCGCTGTCGATCGGTAATAGTTGATAAATATTAAACTTTTCCTAAGGGAGTTTGGGCCCACACACATCACCTACATTCAAATGTATAATAACTCACTCTTCTTGTTCTGCTTCAGTTTGCTAATGACCGGGATTATTCTCCACAACAGAAGCGAATTGCATTCGCGTCTCACTATATCCGCGGTCGTTCCGTTTCCCTGACCTAATCTTAAAATCTGCGCTTAGCAGTTACTACGTCTTGGCTTTCAGCCCGCCCTCTGTTCGTGATTGGCCCGGCTGTTTTCCAGCGGTGGAAAACGGTTAGATAGGCGTATCTCAGACTGAGTACAGAAGCAAACATGAAATTGTCCCGAAAAGTACAAAAGTCTGACGTTAGTCAGGCTAAAACAGTCTGACCTCTCATCACTAACTGTTGTATACTTGCATATGATTTGATTACTCGACTGAGAATAACATTGAGTTCATTTAAATGTCTAAAAAAGGATGCTGATTTTTAAAATATATATATATATAAGCTCTGGCAACAGGAATTATCAATGATCAGTCACCAGAATGAAGATTTAGCTTCATGTTATATTTATCGATATGTAATGCACTGATATTGTGTGTCAGCTCATCTATTCCAAAACTATTTGTATTGACTATTTAATTGGAAAACCATTTATATGTGAAGTAATCTGCTACGAAGGTGTCCACACTCCTAGTGTTGGAGCAACTGAGGGAAAAGTGTACACATGCAAAGTGTAGCCCTATTCAGTCAAAATAACACTGACAAATCAAAACAGATCTCCAGAGTTTCAGGCTTATTCAATTTGTGTAGAACGATAGAAAGGCTAACAGAGTACCAGTTCATTGTCTGACGTTTTTTTTTTTTTTAAACAATGTGAGAGAGTGGGTAAAAATAGAGCGCCCGTTTTTTATGATTGGCCAGGGAAATGGAATGTCCTCGTTTAGGCAGGGAGAGAATTAAATATGAAAAAGTCACTTTACAGCGCTGCAGTAATATTTCATGCTTAAAATGCAGTTAAACATTGTGTTCACGTTTTGATGTGTTCTGTTATTGTTTTGAAGATCTTTGGTTTCCCCTGTCTTTGTGGTTTTGGTTTAGTCCTGTTAAGTTTTCCCGTCATAGTTTGTTGTACAGTTTATCACCTGAGGTCTGTTAATTATCAATTATTCATTGTATATTTTAAGCCTGTGTTTTCCCTGAGTGTGGTCGATCGTAGTCTTGTATGTTGATGTGTTTCTGATTTCATGGATTCTGTTCCTGTTTAAGTTGGAAAGTTTTCATTTTGTTATTAATCATTTTTATACTGAAGCTTTCGTGTCCTCGATCGTCAGCACCTGGCACAAACCCTGACAGGAACGATCACCTTTAAAAAAAAAAAACGAAAAGGGGCGAAGGAGGAAAAGCTTGGTTGGTGAGCCCCTTTGAAATTCCAATCCTCTTTCAAAGAGGAGCTCTCTCTTGGGAGTATGCGGGGCGTTACCTAACATCTACAATGATGGGGTCGATGGAGGAAGAGGAGTTAATAATAGAGTTTTGGGGTGGTCTGAAGGACCCTTGGCCCAGATAATTCTATTCAAGGATCTCCATTCTATCCTTCCTGAGTTGTGGAATCACACGTTGTGGGCGTGTGGATCCAGCTACCTGGTGGAGGATCTCCACTACAGCCACGTAGACCATCCAAAACCAGAGCCAGTCGCCATGCCCGCCAACGCCTGAGGCCCATCACCCTGCACGCCAACGCCTTGGCCCATCACCTGCACGCAAACGCCTGAGCCCAATCACCTGCACGCTCCACCAGAAGCCCATGTCTGCACACCAGAGGCCTGCACACAGCATCAGCCTACCGCCAGATCGGTTCCCTGGACTTCCCCGGCTGATATCCGGTATTGACTTGTTACCCCACTGATATGGTGCGACGGCCAAAAAGAAGGCTGCGAGGCTGGGGTTCAAATCAGCCACATCCAGCCATGATCCTGAGCCGTCGCCTGCCCGCCAGAGTCTGAGCCCGTCGCCTGCCCACCTAGAGCCTGAGCCCGGTCGCCTTCCGCCAGAGCTGAGCCGTCGCCTGCCCGCCGAGCCTGAGCCGTAGCCTGCCCGCCAAGAGCCTGAGGCCCGTCGCTGCCAGCCAGACGCCTGAGCCCGTCCCTGACCGCCTGAGCCTAGCCCAGCCACCGAGTTTCCTGATATGCTTGGTCCCGTTTTTTCCTGCCCCGAGTTTCCATGATTATGCTGGTCCCGTCCAGCCCGAGTTTCCTGATCTGCTGGTCCGTCAGCACGAGTTTCTGATATGGACTGGTCCGTCCAGCCCCGATGTTTCCTGATTGTGGTCCCGTCAGCCCAGAGTTTCCTGATAATGCTGGTCCCATCCAGCACGGAAGGCCGTTGACCAGAGCCAGAGCCAGACCAGAGCCGTTGACCCAGAGACCCGTTGACCCAGAGCCAGAGCCCGTTGACCCAAAGGATAAAAGCCAGAGCCCGGTGACCCAGAGCCAGAGGCCCGTTGTCCCAGACCCAGAGCCAGGAAGCCAGAGCCCGTTGACCCAGCGCTAGAGCCAGAGCCCGTGACCCAGCGCAGAGCCAGAGCCCAGTTGACCCAGCGCCAGAGCCAGAGCCACTCGTTGACCAGCGCCAGACCAGAGCCCGTTGACCCAGTCCCAGAGCCCGTTGACCCAGAACGTTTGACCCAGCGCCCGTTGATGTCAAGTCGTTCCCGTTCATGAGCCTGTCCTCCCCAAGAAAATTTTGGGCGCGGCGCCATAAGCCTTCGCGTGGCCGGCCAAGATCCTCGGCGGACCGAAAAGATAACACGCCATGGTAAGCCTGAAGGGTTATACCGCCATGGCCACCCGAAAGGGTCTTCACCCGCCGTGCAACCTGAAGGGTTGCACCGACTTGGCACTGAAGGGTCGTGCCACCGCCATGGCCACCCGAAGGGTCTTCACCGCCGTGGCCACTGAAAGGTCTGCTCGCACATGGCCACCATGAAGGGTCTGGCGGCACGCTTTGGCCACCTGAAGGGTCATGGCACCGCCATGGCCACCTGAAGGGTCTGCACCGCCTGGCCACTGAAGGGTTTTCACAACACGGCCACCTGAAGGGTCTTCACCGCCGTGGCCAACTGAAGAGCCAGCACCGCCATGGACGCCGCGGGTCACAGCTCCTGGACGCCGAGGGTCCCAAAGCTCAGCCTTGGCCACGCCCACAGCCTGCCACCGTAGTGCCCACGCCCACAGCCTGCACCGTCGTGCCCACACGCGGCCCCACCAGCCTGCACGCCGTGGCCAGCCCCCAGCTGCTCCGCCCTGGGAGGCTTCCTGGACCTGCACATGGCCCTCGTCAAGACTCCAGGGCGCCCCACCCTCCCACCCCTTTGGATGTTATACGGCGCTGAGGCGCGCCTTCGGGGAGGGGGGAGGTACTGTCACGTTTTGATGTGTTCTGTTATTGTTGTGAGATCTTGGTTTTCCCCCTGTCTTGTGGTTTTTTGGTTTAGTCCTGTTAAGTTTTCCCGCTACTCGTTTGGGTTCAGTTTCATCACCTGTGTTCTGTGAATTATCCAATTATTCTTGTATATTTAAGCCTGTGTTTTCCCTGAGTGTTGGTCGATCGTTGTCTTCGTAGGTTGTGTGTTTCTGATTTCTGAGTTCTGTTCTGTTTAGTTTGGAAAGTTTTCATTTTGTTATTAATCCATTTATATTGAAGATTTAGGTCCTACGTCTTCAGCACCTGCACAAACCCTGACACAATTGGAAATCAATACGGATTGGTGTCATGGATCGTTCATCAGGATTTAGTTACTTTACATTTTAGACTTGTAGATTAAGTGAGAAATTACAATTTGTGTTATGTTTAAAATCATTACTGTTGTTTTGCTTAAAAAAGCACATAAAGTGTTTTGCACAATTTTGCAAAAAAAAATCATTTATTTTATTTAAAAAAATATTTACTATATGTAAATGATGCGAGTATAATACATAAAAATGAATAATAAGTGTAGGCATATTAAATAAAGAAAAGGAATATACTTACTCTACAATAACATTCAATTTCACTATTTATCTTTTTTTTTTTTTTTTTCATCCATTCATCATCCACATCTCTCTTTTTATATCTAATATAAATTATTTACTATATATATATTATACATATCTCATACTGTATGTTAATTAAGATGAAATCAAATTCTGGAAATATGTCTAATGTAGAACATGACTCATTTTTAAGGATTATACAATTTAATGATATGTCTTTATCATTTCCATGCATTCATAGGAATCAGTTTGACACCCCCCCCCCCCAACTTCACATGATTGACACGTGAACTAAAACTGACATCAAACCAATCTAGATTTTAAATTTAGACAGGAAACAGCACCTCCACTGTAGCACCCGTTTTATAAACTAATTGATTGTCTTGCTGAAGAAAAAATACTTCCAAAAAGAAATGGCTGAATCGTGGTCAGTGGACGAAGTGCAGACGTTCATTCTCGTTGGTTGCCGAGGAGGGATAAACTATAATGATCAGTCTTATAATCCCACCCAACTTTGAAGCGGTACTAACTGCAGTGGAAAGCAAACCGAGCCTGCCGAGCCGAGTGAACCACGCAGTGGAAAAAGCGACAGCAGCCGATAACCGTGCGCGCCGAGCCATACCGTGAGCAGATACCATGCAGTGGAAAAGTGCCATTACTGTACATCGCTGTGGACTGAGTCAGCAGTTAATGATCAGTTAATCAGCAGGTCCTGAGGTCAATATTAATTTGTGGTTGATAAAACAAGGCACCTGACTTGTAGTTGGAGTCAGTGTGCGGTATTAGAGAACAATGAGGTTTATTATGCTATTTTGGAAATAACCCAAATGGGACATTATTTCTTATAGACAAGGCCTTTATTCTTATCACATCTTCATATTTTTCTCTACTTGCCTATCTCTATTTATCTCTCATTTCACACTCAGAACAGAGGTCAGGGTGTCCTCATCCCTCTAGCCAAGATGGACCGCAAAAGTATGACATCATTGCTATGCCTCCAGCAGGACCACAATTTATCATCCTTCCCGCTTTCATTCCCTCCTGCTCTCCTTCTATGAGCTGGTACACTCACTCAAAATTATCCCGCAAGGCTTCTCAGGGACCAGCTCTAAATCGTTTCTGCCCTTGCTCTATGTATACGTCAGTGGATTCCTACTGGTTTTGTTTAAAGTTCAAAACACTGAAAATGTATTAAATGGTTTTTTAGTGTTTGCAGCAGCCAATAAATCATGGTAACGCAAAATATTACAGTTTATCCCATTGCAGGTGAACATATACTACATAGGTCATGAATTAATAAGCTTTGGCTTCACTTGAGTGTTCAATGATTCTCTCCTTCTCAGTAGCAGCACAGTAGAGGTCAGAAAACACTGCGATAAAGATGCACAATATAATATTAAAAGTACTAATACTGCAGTGTTGAGAATGAATCCACTATCCTCAGTTAATAAATTGCTTATTTGGAAGGGGCTAGTTTTTTTTCCCCCCTCTGAGGATATATTTGTTTAAACAGATGTACAAATTTTTTTTTATCTGTCAGAATTAAATATGTTGTTTTCTTGCACATCATTGTTTAAAATTACAAAAGCATACTGATTCCAGCTAACTTCGGGATCCCATTAAACAAATGAAGTAAGTTTGGGAGATTGTCTGTGATTTTACACTACCAATTTCATAAACTTTGGGGTCAGTAAGATTTAATTTGAATCTTGGCATTTGGCATTCGACAGGAATTATATGTTTAGTTAGTAAGGATGAATTAAATTGCTCAATTTACAGTAAAGACATTTATAATGTTACAGAAGTATTTCAAATAAATGCTCGTTCTTTTGAACTTTATAATCATAAGGAATTCATTAAAAAATATTAAGCACTCCACAACATTGATAATTAACATTGATTATCATTTTTAACATTGATGATTATAAGATATTTCTTAAAATCCCATATCTAACCATAAAAAAATTTGTAAGTAAGATTAAAACATTAAGATAGTCTGATCGCAAATACACAGAACACACTACTTAAAGGTTGGTAGGTAGAAATTTATAAAAACTTTTTTCCAAAATTTGTTTAAACTTTTTTATTATATAAAATGATAATTAAAAATTAGGAAACTCTGAAAAAAAAAGATAAAAAATGTTTGGGGACTCTAGACCTTTTAAAATTGCATTAAACACAGCTCATTATTTCAAACCCGGGGACGAAACAACGGTTGGGCCCTAGGCGACTGTCCTCTCTCGAAACATGGAACCCACCCTTGCCACACAGGACTGCCCTTTTTGGGGCGCACTCTTTGGGTTTGTGTAATTCAGCCACGGACTAGGATTCCCAAAACAATGGCAGAGAAGCAATCAAAGTCCCATTTGCGTTCCCGAAGGAACCCAGTCAAAAAAAAAGGAATTTCTTTTACATTACAAGAAAAGGTAATGACAAAAATTTGGGTTGGTTAAACAAAGAAATAAAACTGGGTTTGAATTCGGGGGGGTTTCCAGCGTTGGCGAAAACCCTGAGGGACCTTAAAGGGGGTAAAAAGTGACGCTTGATGGCATATTTTTGGTCAGGTAAATCTTTCTTTTGTATTTAGATCTACAGATTTTTTTGTTTATCTTTTCAAAAAGCAGCGTCATTTAGACACGTAGCTCCCTATTTTTACTAGCATTACAGCGGGGCCGTTTTTAGAGAGGGGTAAATAATAGATTAGCTAAAGGGATGATGGGCTGTAGTGTTGAATTTGCATAATTTTTGTTTAGATAACAAAAATGTGGGTTTTAAAACAGATAGTGGTCTACGTTACTCCGCATCTGGTATTTTTTTTTTTATATTTACCCCTGTCTATCCCCTTTTTAACAGGTTTCCCCTTGATTTTTCATTTTTTTCTTTTTTGTTTTTTTTTTATATTCTAGCCCGGGATGTTTACTGATGTTTTTATGTGTACCCTTTGTGGTCGTACACTATGTTGTATGTTTGTGTTAATATTTTGTGTTTTAAATCTTACCGGGAAATTCATCTACTCACGTGTAAATGATGCAATGGAACAACGTGTATAACCCCAACCTGTGTTTAGCTTTGCTTATAGAAAAAACTAGCTCGTTAGCGAATCAATAATTTTTATTTGAAAAGTTTACAATACCCATATGCTAGTTTGTAGTGAGTAATAAAAATTCAACTTTTTTGTTTAATTTCATATGAAAAAGTTAGTTTTTTTTATTTACATGTGTGTCTGACATGATGTCACTACATGCACTCTTTCCCTCTACTCTTCGCTGTCTCAGGTAAAAAAATTTGCGTCTTCAGCTCAGCTGTCGGGGTGAGGTTCATGTGTTTTGGGGTGTGTTTTGGGGAAGAGCCAGAGGAGGGGGTGAAGGAATGGAATAATGAGCTGTCTTTAAAACAGTCGTGAGAGGTTACGACACTCGATTTTTATACTTTCTTTTTCAGGTACTTAGGGGTTTTAATTATGCATTGATTTTATATATAGAAATCTAAACAAATTTTGAATTTTTTTTTAATAAAAATTTTACTACACAACTTTAATTAAATTTTTTCCCTTATTCAAATTTTTTTCATACTGTAATATTATTTTTATTCTTTTAATTTTTTTATTTTGAGGGGTTTCTGTTGCAAAACAAAAATGATCTCCATAAACCCAAAATCCAGAATATATAAACACTCCCCCTCGTATCATCTTTGAGATCTCAGAAATTTTAAAACATTCATATTCTAATATTTTTTAACTCAAAACATTTTAGAACCCCTAATCCCCAAATTTACCTTGTGCTTTAAAAAAATTACTTTTCAAGCAGATATTCTTCCCCACCATGGTGCCCAAAAACCCTGGGGCTCTCCTAATGTTATATTCTTCTCCCATCGGATCTGCGAGTTAAATCAAAAAAACAAAGGGGAAAAAAATTTAAAAAATTCAGTGACAAGTGACCTGTGCTCACTTGTGTTTTAAACATAATTAAAGGCAATTCTGTTATTTTATTATATTGTTTATAATTTCTGGAAAAAAAGTGTTTAATACTATTCAAGCACACAGGGGCTTCCCAGATTTAGAAAAAGAGAAAAACTTGCTTAAACATGGGGATGACAACAGTTGCCCAAGGTTGGCGAAGGTCTGTTATCAAAACCACTAAGCCTAAAGTTTACTTTGGTTTTTAATGTATGCAGGGTATGCACACAGTAGAGATGGGCTATTATTTCATCCGCAACCGCATCACAAAACTCTTTTCGTCCCCCCATCCTCACACGACAATTTTTAAAGCCGCACCCGCCCCCCATCCGTTGATTGCTTTAGGTCTTGGGGGATCCAAGGTGCTTTCTGACGCGAGCCACGAGGCTAGAAGCTCTTGCCTGTTCTAGAAAGGATACGATGTTTCTTTTCGGTGTAGGTAACAATATTTAAATTGTATATATTTTTTTCATTTGATTGTTCAACCGCCACCCGCCGAATTTAATAAAATATTATTTTACGTCACGTCATTTTTGCCAATCCACGGGGTTTATTTGTGGAGTCCAAAGGGTGAACTGCCACCGCGCATCTCTATAGTGCACAGTGCTTTTGATCCAAATTTTATCAGCAGTTAGTATGTAGGTATGTTCATGCACAGTCAGTTCTTAAACTCTATGTACAATGTACTCCTCCCCTAGGGAAAAAGAAAACCCACAGGGTTTTTTGCCCCCATTGTTTGCACCCAAACTACTGGAGACGGCCACAACCCGAGGTAGGGGTCTTTGACTTCCCTGGTTTGGTTGACCGGTAGAAAATTATGATTAGGCTAATGACTAAACAAAAAAAAAATTACTTGATTTTGACTTGAAAGTCAACTTGGATTTGAACTGCATGCCTCGAAAATTACTTTATTATGTTCTAATCTGCCAAACCAAGATATCAATATTGTCTTTCCCCATTACCGGAAAAAAGTATTTAAAAAAAAAGAATTGCAACATCAATAGATAAAATGTAAGCACCAGAACCCCACGGCAATGCTGAAAGAGTCTGCACGTTTTGTGCTGACTCTTTTTTTAAAAAAGTACAAAAAATTTTTTTTTAGTTTCATAAACTTTGGAGGAAAAAAGTGCAGACATGAACAAGGATAAAACTTCTTAGTGTGCATGTGTCAAAACACCTGTGTTCGGGGACTGTATCAAATGGAGTATACTTTGAAAGCCTGTGTGTTCGGCTTTTACGGATATGCGAAAAAACTAAAGTATACTTTAGGCTTAGCCCTTCTGCACATCCTTCTCCTTTCTCCTCAACTCTTTCCCCAAAAGACTAAACGGGAAACCCAGAAAACCATCCATCTTTTATGAGATCATCAGTTTTAGTCACTGACCATGTGAGATGGTTTACAGACAAAAAGCACTGACGAAAAGCTGCCATAAAAAAAACACGGGTGTGCCCAACATTATCTCAATATATTGCTGTGAGAGCCACTGCTATTTTTGGTTAAAGTGGTAACTGGCGGAAACTGGTTAATGAGCAGGGTGGCAAAAAGCGGAGTCGCATAGGAAACCGGCCACAATGGACGGGGGTTTTGGCTTAGTCACAGAGGTCTGGGCTAAAGAAACGGACAGCACTGTCTGGTTGTTGATGTTCACGTCTGAGAGGTGGGCCAGCCTTTGTGTTTTTACCTCTGTCATCCTGCCAGTTTTCATTACGTTTTCCCTCATCTCTCTTTGTTCTTTTTTCCAGTATTTACCTGTTTTTTTCCGCTGTCATTCGCAAATATTTTTTTGGGAATTAGCTAGAACACTCATCTGCATTGCATTACTTTTACTGTTAAATTTGTATCTTGTCAGTGATCATGTCATCAGAAAGTGAGCTGGTGGACATGTATAAACTATTCTTCCCCAAAACACATTTCCAGAGATGACAAGCCATTAAATTCATGTTGAAGATAAAACAATGTTCATTTAGAGAGCAGAGCAAGGGGGACACTTCAGTGCTTAGGAGAATCTGTGTACATAAGCTTACAGTCCCCCGCTGTATCTCCATGAGACAGTGCCATTAAACAGAAACAGTTTGCCCAGTTTCTAGAGCCAGTGTGCTTTTGTATTCAGTGTAATTAATTAAAAGATGGGATCAGAGAACAGTGAGGGTCCTGGGAGCAGTTTAAATGGTACTGTAGGCTATATGTAAAAAAAAACTCTCATAAAAAGTACATCCTCTTAAATTGTTCACCTTTTTTTACAGTAAAGGTCTTAGTAAAAATGCAAAAAAACTAGTTAACTTACCTCTGAAGAAAGGTCTGTGTGATTTCTGAGCTCCCACATGTTGCAGATATTCGTACACATACAGAGCTAACCTGCCGAGACAGAAAATTAAAAGCTTTATGGCTTTTACTGTAAAAGCCTTCCCGGATGCCTTTTTCTTAGGTCCTGTTCCAATGGTTAAAAAAAAAACTCATTGTTCAGTTTCCTAAAATAATTCAAAGAGAAATAATTATCATGCCCTCTTTGAAATGCAAAGTAAAATTAACTTTATAGGTTAGCCAAAAAGAAAATCCAGTAATCATTTAAAATGTTTCCTGTTGTTTCAAACCGTTGGCTGACTTTATTTTTATTTAAAAAACAAAAGGAGATGTTTACAGATTGTTAAAATACTCTTTTAAAACAGTGGAAAGTGAAAGGTCACCATTAAGCTCCAAAAAGTAATTAAAGTTACCCAAGTCCAATTTTGAAGGTCCCCTGAAACCATATTAAAAGGTCTGGTGAGGAAAAAAAAAAGAAAGATTGAAATTTGTGTTAGCTAATTTCACCAAATATGAAAAATCATTCAATATTGTATGGTTTGCGTGCGTATAATACTGACTCCGAATGAATGCAGAAAGTATTTTTAATTATCCAGGAGAAAAACAAACAGGACAATTACACTTACCTAAGCAAGACCCGGGCCCAGGGGAAAAAAATGAAACACATGGGTTTAACTTTTACAAGGAGCAAACAAAGGGGAAATAATCAAGACTAGATGAACGAAAGATTTAAATTAACGGGTAACAGGGGAAAAAATAGGAAATAAAATCAAAATAATGAAACGGAGACAGAAATAACTGAATTAAATCACCCCTGCACAAAACCATGAAACCCCCCAATGTGCTATTTTAAATTTTTGCACAAATGAGATTTGAGCGTTACAGCAGAGGAAAGATTTTTAGCGAATAATGAAATTTTTAAATTTCCACTCTTGTTCCTCACACAGAGCTATCATATGACTTCAGAGGAATGTAGTCTTTCAGATAATGCTATGGCGTTGTTATGGTGCTTTTTTGTCATCTGTCTTTTTATTTCTGGGACCCCACTTTTTGATTACCCCTCATCATATGGAAAAATAATGTAAACTTTTCCTGATACAAGAGGGAATATTATGCTTTTACACTATGCTTTTAATTGAACCCATATATTTACCTTCAAGATGTGTATCATCTCATATGGTTAAGCAAATCATATGTGATTTTAATAAGGCAACTTAAGTCCTAGTTTGGATATCACAAAACTGAGTTCACAGAGATTTCCCAGTCTTCATTTCTATTCCATTCACCATTTCACTTTCAGTTTTACAATCTGATAGGAATGTTTAAGAATTTTATATCTCTGCGATAACATTTGTTTATTTTTTGAATTGGTGAATAGTTCATTGTATAGAGGATTTTTTAGTATCTCTATGAATGTGTGAGGGAACCTGAGTCAGCAGAGTCCAGCGGTACCTTATTAATTTCTTTTTTCAGGCACAGTCAAATCTAATTATATTTCACATGTATGCAGACGAAGTATTCCCTCTCCAGCTTGTTTCTGCAGACACAATACTTGATGCACCGAACGACCTCCAAATGTTCAGAGTATGCACATATACTCACGCAAAACAAAAATAAAAAATATAACAAACATTCACTACAATGTATAAGACAGTGTTTGTGCAAGAGAAAGTACTAGTGGAATAATGACAGAGGAACATTGGCAAACCAGGATCACACACAAGCAAGATTGAGGGAGGAGATTTGGAGATTGGAGGAATGACGGGGGGTCCATAGCTCCAGAGAATCAATCCTCCTGAGATTGTCAGCAAACTTTCAAATTCTAATGACGAAGGATACAAAAGAGACAGAGAGAGGATCTTTCCAAAATCCAAAATCTTCAAACTGGAGCAGAAAAGAAACTAGGCTTCAAGAGTTTAAGAATAAAAGTTATTGAGCACAGACATACTTCACCAACTTTAAGATGAGATTTTTGCATTTTCCTCCAATAGCCTAGACCTTTTCAGGGCTGTGCCGGTTGTGTTCTGTTTTCCGGTTTGCATTTCCACTGCCTGAAGGTAAGATCTTACGGATTTATGAATGAACCACTCGTTTTAAAACGAGTCCCGGTCTACAGACATTTGTTATGACATCCGCTTCAAACATTACAATGATCATGATAACTTTCGTTAACTCTACACCAATTAAATCCACTTCACTAGCTAATTACTCTTCGACAGTGATGACATAGAAATATACAGAACAACCGCAATAACTGAAGTTCAAAGACAAAATTCTACATGGCTGCACTTTATTTCTCTGGAGCATAAGGTCTATATAGGGTGTTGTATGATTGCCTGCCTTAACGCCACTCATTAGACAAAGTTGACCTACATAGACATAGAGATAATTTCCATTGTGCTTTAAGCTAAATTAATGAAAATGTGAATTTTGTTTTATTTAAATTTTTTGTTTGACAGAGACAAGGGGCTCTATATTATATAAAAACGTTCCCTGCTTAGGCTTTTAGTACTGGCCGAAGAAATATAACAACCAACAAACAATCTAAAATTTAAAACAAAGTAAAAAAAAATTGAAATAAAAAACAGTAATAGAAAGACTAAAATACAAATAACCAATTAAAGGTACAATATGTAGAATTTTTGCAGTAAAATATCCAAAAACCACTAGGCCAATGTTATATAGTTTGTTTAGTTGATTACTTACAATATCCCAAATTTTTTCCAACTATTTGTAAATCGTGAGAAAATTTTCCAAGGTTTTTACCAAGGAAACGGGGCGTGTGAGCAGGGGTGAGGAGTCGCCAGTCAATGGACATCATATCCGCGTTACCCCGGTTTCGGCTTGGGCTTAGTAAACCAGGGCGACAGACGTGGACAACTGGGTTATGCTAGCAGGACGCTCACGCTGTTGTTGTTTTGTTTAAACATTATGGACCATGGCAAGCAGACTTTGAGACAAAAAAAAGACAAAAACGAAGATCAACATCTTTCGAGATGCCGAGAGCTCCACGTCCGCGACTAACTTCGACTTGACAGAGACGCGAGTGTTGCATGTACTTTATTAGACAGGTGAGCTAATGTACATAAAACTAATCAATGTTATTTCAACATGATGAAATGTTAGAAAATGATCTGTATGTTATTCTAATGTTGATCTAGCTCTCTGCTAGTCTCATATAGCCAACAAACAACCTAACTAACAACATTCAACACATTCAAATGCCGTTTAGTGTGATAGTGTAACTGTTAGAGCAAGTGAAACAGCGCTGCGTTACCTCAAGTTTAATTCGTCTAATAAACTGACCTGTGTGAGTATTAATTCAGCACTTGCATGTACAGTAGTTCGGTAGAATGAAATGCTTCATACCACAGTCATGTTAAAAACATCAATGTATTCACTCATCCATAAAGATCCATCAGCTTGACGACAAGATCCGTAATTCCGCTTATGCGTCATCAATATACGCCTTTGCTATTGTAAGAGGTTAGCTACCCCTGGTGGTGAAAAATCCTTCATATTGTACCTTTAATCAACCCTAAGTCAAATAATTATGAGCACAAGATTGATATTAAGTCAGTTTTAGGCGCATTGATCAAAAGATTAATTAAACTCATAATCAAATATAAATAACTTTAACAAACAACTACATCTGCACTTATTTATTTCAATAAAATGACCATATAGATAATAATAAAAAAGACCTCATAGCTCAAGACACTAGCTGTACAATCAATATGAGAAATGATATAAGAGGTAGGCTGATAATGACAGAACAGAACAGTGGCAAGAGAGCATCATTAACCTCATGCTGCGTCCTCATCCCATCAACACAGCGCTCTTTCCCATTCTCCAGAACTGACAACATCTTCACTGACTGCCATACACTCGCTAGATGCAAACAGATTCATTTCCCAAGAGACATTAGAGAGCGGGAGCAATCGAGTTTGAGGGTGATCCTGTCTGTGCGTGCATTTGTATCGTTGGGACAAATCTGTATGTGTATGTGTTTGACCATTACTGTTGGTGCAGTGAAAGAGAACAGGGGATGAACACAGAAAGACAAATATAGAGATGGATAGAAGAGGAGAGACAGGAAAGCAGGAAACTCATAAATGATTAATGATGAGAGCTGAAAAGGAGGAAGGAGAGTGACATGAGGATAACGGGGGAAAATGATCGCAACCATGTTTTGTAAAATAGCTGACTGACTACAAGTCGCTTTTATTTAACAAAACAGTGTGCATGAAACATCAGGACCAGACATCTTTAAGTAAACCTTTGAAACATTATACATTTATACACATTATGGTGGTTTTGACCTTTGATGTGTAGCCAATAAACAATGGCGGAATACAGGGATGCATATTTATGCAGAAGATACCATATAATACATTATATAGGCCACATGCACACAAAGGTTAAGAAATTAGTCAGGAAGATTTTTTTTGTCTCTTATGCTTACCAAGGCTGCATTTATTTGATAAAAAAAATATACAATTTAAAATTTAAAAGTTTATTATTTTATATATATTCTAAAATGTAATTTAACCCTGTGATGTCAAAGCTAAATTTTCAGCATCATTACTCCAGTCTTCAGCGTCACATGATCCTTCAGAAATCAGTCTAATATTCTGATTTGCTGCTCAAGAAACATTTATTATTATCAATGTTAAAAAACAGTGCTGCTTAATATTTTTGTGAACAGCAAGTTAGTTCAAAAGAACAGCATTTGAAATAGAAACTTTTTTCTATATAAATCAATTTAGTTTTGTACATTTATTTCTAAGCAAAAACATGTCAGTTAGAAAAAAAATCAGGCTGGAAAAACACGGCTGGAAAAAAATGGAGCAATGAAAGAACAACAGAACAATTTTTAGAGGGGAAAAGGCCATCTAGGTAAGTCTAAGAAAATGAAACTCATATCCTGTGTGGGACAGAACAATGCTACATTCCTCAGCCTATTCTGGATTAATTAAGATGCTCTACTAGGTTAATATGAATGTGGTTTGCTTTCATCTTTATCATAATGTGTGAATAAAACTGAACACAGAAATAATTTCATAAAAAATAAAATACAATATTAGTGTATGTGTTTAATATTTTTAAGAAATGGCGTTTGATGGAGCATGCATGCAGATGGTAAAAAATGTGAAAAGTCTGAATGAAAACCAGAAGTTCAGGGGTTTAGGACCAAAGCACGCTACACAACACCTCGAGAAACAATGCCTTTCTCCACGACAACAGGAAATGCCAGCTTATCTTGCAGATGAAAGCATGGAGAAAATGTGCAGCTCTGAAAAAGAACTTACAACACACAATCTCAGCAGAAAAACTTAGTTTAGTTTACAACTACAGGAGAAAATAGAGCAAAGTGACAATAATGGAGAAACCGCTTAACTTTGTTGGATTTCAAACAGGTCAAAGGACGAATGGAAAAACTAAAGGACCACACAGACTGTGTGTGATTTGTGAGTAAAAAAAGAAAGGCTGTATTACACACAGGCTAAAGACAGAGAGAAAGACTCCTAGCCGGTTTCTAAGCCATGCCGTCATGGTTGCTTAACCTTGCAGTAGGGCCGGTGTGATGCCGCTTGCATATCAATGATGGAGAGAAATATCAGAGGCCAACCACTCTGCGGAAAAACTGTTCCAGCAGCAGGAACGTCGACAACACCAGTCATTCTCTTACAAAACTGAACAAAACTGCAGAACAGAGAAATTATACTTTTCACCACATTAGAAAATACAAAGAGAACATGAAAATAATCATTCTAGAACTTTATAGTAGAAGTATATAAAAGTATTTAGAGAAGCAAAATTGTAAAGTATATGCAGTATATTAACTTTTGGCCACACCTGCCAATGTTCAGTGGTTTAAGATAATTTATGAGTCATAAATATTTCTCCAACTGTCATAAATATTTCAATGAAACTGTAAAAATGTTTTTGATGTGCTCAAACAGTAAAGAGCATTATGCAGCACCAAGGTCATGGGTTTGAGTTCCATTTTTTTTTTAAATAAAAAATGCTTGAATGCAGTGTTAAAAACATCTGCCGATGTAAAAATGCAAAACATTTACATCTTAATGACAGCTGGATTCTTTAACTTTTTCCTTTCGGATAACCATATCTATGGAAACTGTCAGAAAAAACACCATTCTGATTTTGTTTCATTCTTTTTAGTTGTGGCAGGTCAGATGTGTATTCCACATATGGAGTTCTGGAGAAGAAAAGAATTCAGGCATTCTAAATAAACATCCTATGGTACATTTTGCACTGAGCTGAAAATCTTTTGGAAGACACGTTGTGACAGGTGTTTTCTTTAGTAGACAGTTTGTATGTCTTTGATTTGAATGGCTCAGAGTCAAATCACTTACATCAGTGAGAGTTTAAACCATATTGTGTTGTAGTTCCTAATAAAGTTACAGCCCAGCTGGCATTTTATTTACTTACCAAAGCATTTCATTTACTTATTTTTTTTACTCACTTTTAGCAGCTGTCAAATGTATATTTGGGACATTTTATAGAGAGTGAAGCCCTAAAACCATACAGTTTTGAGGATACTATACTATGGAAATCTAACCGCAGTGGCTATCTAGGTCAAATTGCCACTTATATAGGGGAGTTTTAATCACGTTCCTGATAGTAATGATTGAACAAATGTGACTTCCCAATCTGAGATAGGCCTACAAACCATTGACTAGGCCTACATGGTGAGCTTATCAATATTTGCTGGTCTTTACAGCTGTCTAAAATCAGAGCAATTTCTAAGTTAAGATGATGCTCAAGATTGCTGTTCAATATACAAGTTTTACCTTCATATATATTTTTAATCCAGTTATATTCAACTGTCATTGTTCAAATGTAGAGGATAAACTACAATTAAAGTTTAGACAGAGATATGCGTGGCCCTCGGTCTAAACTTGCTAAGGGATTGACAACACCCAACATACAATACAATGACACCACCTTCCACACTTTATATAACACCTAAACCCATGGTTTCACAGACGGCTTAAGCCTAGATAAAGTTCTAAAATGCATGTTTGTGCTGTTTTAACTGAAAGCAACTTGCAATGATATCTTAAAATATGTCAGTGCCATTGTTTTTCTCAAGATGCACACCAGTAACGTTTTCTAAGGCATGTTTTAGAAAGCTGTCCTAACTGAACTAATCCTGGTGTAACCAGGCCTTGTCTTTATGAATTTAGTTTGGAATTGTGATGTCAGGACTGCTTGTTGGTCCATATAAAAAAAAGCTGTTTCTAATACAATGTCTTCATGTGACTGAAGATAATGAAGATAATTTGAGGTGATGTTCACTTCTTTACCTATGTATAAAACTTTAAAAACTCTAAAAATCACACCACTGGACTATTTAGCTAAGTGAACAGCAAAAAAAGATGAAAACCTTAAAACAGATGGTGAAACCAAAACAAATAATTAAAGCACCTAAACCAAACAATTTCCTGTAAAAATGTATAAACATTTAAGCCTAAAATCTTGATGTTTAAAATAAAAAAGTTAATGTCCATGGTAGGCTATTTGTCAACTACCAATAACCGTGAAATAATTTGAGCATTCTAATGATTACGGATAAAACACCTTGCACAGCACATTTAAAGAACAACATAGCCTAACACAACCAAGCCTATTTTGTTTACGATCAGTCAATATTTCTAAAACACGGAAAAACAGCCTAGGGACATTCAGATGGACAGCTGAAAGGTCACTAAAAATGCATAAAACACTGTGGTAGGCTAGAAAAAGCTAAGCAAACTATACGAGTAGGCTAAGTTAATTACACTGTATAAGAAATATTCTACCATTTGACTGCTCTAAAACGTTAAAGGAAACCAAATTATTCTTGATAATCATATTTAGCTAATGACCACAGGATAGACTAAGTGATATGAATATTTTCTCATAATGCCGAAAGCGCGTAACTTGAGGAGCAAAGCGAACATGCGCCAGCTGCTGTCTTAAATGTCTCCTCTGTCCAAATGTGTGTGTGTGACTACAGATGTGATCGCGAGAATTCCTCCTCCACCGCCTGATCAATATAACTTACTTTTCTCGGGCTTGACTGTCCGATGGCACGCTGTTCTTGCCTTTGGCGTACATGCTTGCACAGACGCGACTATCACGCACCTGTCAACCCATCACAGCCTCCGTCGAAACAATCTCGTCACCATAGCGACTCAGTCTGCTCCTCACCATTGGATGGACCGCGGTGAAGAACAGGCTCTCTCTCTCTCTCTCTCTCTCTCTCTCTAGATGTCTGAGCAAATAACCTCAATGGCCACGCCCACTCAACACCTTTCTCTCTTTTGGTCTGACTGCAGCCACGCCCCCTTTGGTCTGGTGTATTCGGAGGGGTGTCGCGCGATGTCTGACCCCGCACTGCATGACATAGGGTGCTTCTCAATATACCTCCTCGTCTCCTCGCTCTTTTGTCCTCCATCCTATGACCCGGAAACCGATCGAGCTCAACCATCTCAATTCTCTAATTGCACCGCGAGGATCGAGGAGTGAGGAGGCTTCCTGAGGAGTCATGAGCGATACACAGGTCAGGTGTATCCTTTGCGGAAGAGTTTTATTGACTAAACGAGACGTATAAATTCTCATCCCCCTTCACATCGGTCACCATCATTTTAATGTATACTTTACCTTTGCAATATAAACCACACATCTGACATATTTCAACAGGGTATCTATTATGAATTTCTTAAAATAACCAAATCAATTCAACATAAGGGCAGATCCTTTGAGCGCAGCTGATGACGTTATGAAGCTCGAGGGATCAAGTATTCCAATGTATAAAAAATGTATTCCATTCGATTCCTCCGTCCTCATTTCTTTCCTTGCAGCTTTTCCTCACATCCTACAGGGGGTGGAGCTGAGACGCCAGGAAAGGAAACGAGGATGCACAAATAAGAATTGAGAAGCACCCATAAAGTCTGACTAAGAAAGTGTGACTGCACACAATCTAATTTATTTTGATGACATTTCCCCCTCACAAGCCCTCAAATGTCTTAATTCCAAAGCGACAAGTGAGTTTGCTTTTTAAACACTTTCTCAATGGACGTAGTCTGAGTCCGAAGCGCCAGACTGTACTTTCAAAAATGGAATTGCCCCACTTTTTAGAATCAGCCTTTGTGCACAGCCGGCCTTGTACTCTCTGGAAACAGTCCTCCGAAAAATGTGCAGCACAGAGTCGAATATATTGGTTGTACAGTACTGTTCTGGAACAGTGTAGTAAAATTACTCAACACCTGTTTTCTAATTGTGTCCTCTTTTGGAAGGCCAAACAAAGTAGTTTGCCTTTCTTTCGCAACAAAAACACAGCGTCTCCACGACATGGCGGCACCGGCGGCAACAATAATACAGCGAGGATAAAAGTTACGCCTTCTTTCTTTGCGTATACATTTGGCCGGTGTCATGAAACTCTGCCCCCACAGACTGACAGATTATCGTGTTTAAATAAAGCGTTTTAGGAAGGCATGGCTGAGCCTTAACTTTTACAAAGAATATCTCTTTGGGTTTGAGACTTTGAGCTTTGTAAATCTGCAAATCTTATGCATGCACAAACAGCTACATAACACACTAAAGAAAAGGGAAAACAAGAAATCAAGAACATATGACCCCTTTAAATATGGTTTCAGAGTCAGATGAAACATTTTGCATATAACCGGAGGCTAATTGTATGAGAACCCTGTGATACTTTACCAGGCAATAAATATATTGTAGTATTTTGTAGATGTAGTGTGTAATAAAGATCAAAGTGTCCTATATTGGTTTGTAATAATTTTGTATAATACAGCATAAGGTCTTGGCTGCCTGCGAACAATGTTTACTTTTACCTGCCCTCTGTAGTTGTAGCTGAGGCCTGGAAAAGTTTTATGTTGTCAACATGTCAAGAAGATGCTGTTTTATGTGCTGCGAAAGCTGGTTGTAAAATGACACCATTGACTGTTCATCACTGTAGGCTATGGAACTGAAATTCAGATCATGAGCATTTAGTTTCCGACATGCGCTGTAAGCTGTAGACCAATCACAACAGACTGGGCCATCTGACCAATCAGACCAATCTCTGCAGAGTAGGCTCGCAGAAAGGAGGGTTTTAGAGATCCTTGATTGAACTGTTTCTGTGAGAAAAGAAGTGATGCAGCAAGCAGCATTGAGAAAAAGAAAGATATATATATTATATATATATTTTTTTTTTTTTATTTACGTTAGATAGGCCTACATGTAAACCTATTGTTGGAGACATCCGAAACAAAAGGAATCTTTAAAATGCATAATTGGGGCACTTAAAATTTATGATGTATACTCTACTCATTGTTTTGGCAAAAAATGTTATTCTAAATATTATATAAACTGCATTATAGCATATATTAAAATCACTAACTTATAGATAAAGACAAAAAAAATCTAAATGTTAACAGGTCAAAGAACTTGTGCAGTAACACACATTCACTCCTCTGAGCAGAGTGATACTGCCATTTGATTTTTTTTTCCTGTAAATGTTAGGGGCCCTTTATTTAGATCCCATTACAGTAACTGTTATAATACAAATCAATATGCAACATTCATTTGTCAAATAATGCTATCATTCGACATTCAAATTTGTTCACATGTAGCTGCTGCCACCTAGTGGACAACATTATGAAAAAAATTAACCAAGATAGTACTTGCACACAGGTAGTCACATTTCTTATTTCTAAAGGTAATATCATATACTGAATATATGATAGCTTTCATGTAATGTGTAATAAAGAGAGAGGCTGCTCACAGTCACTGCAGACCAATGGGTGGAGCGTGAAGCCCAGCCCCAGCTCCTCCTCTCTGGATGTTATTTGGGCATAATGGGTAGAGCTAGAATGTTCAACCACACCCTAACCCTACCCATAAATGTATCCCTCCACCCATTAGATCCACAGAGGTGAAAATGGACTAGGTCAAGCTCCACCCATGGCGTCCAGAGAGGTGGAGATCAAAGTGTTCATGGTTTGTAAAAAAAAAAAATTGCAAATGCCCCCATGGTCTTGGCTGACTGCGAATAATGTCTACTTTGAAACTACTCTCAAACACTTTAGAATATATCAGACCAGTTCATTTTCATTTTATACTTTGTTGTTGCAGGCTGCATGTCTTTAAATTTTGAGTCAGTATATTTTATTTAGAGAGTACCTACCCCATCTCTACCATCTGTTTGAGGTATGTTATGACAAAAAAAAATCCACTAGATGTCAGTGTCAATCAACAGCACTTGTCACAACAGTTCTTCTAACATAGATGTCAGAAACAAATAAATCACTCCTGCCATGTTAACTGTTTTTGGTGAAATTTTGCAAGGTAAGCATATTGTTTTGACATATTACACTGTAAGAGCCCTAATTTTACAAAATTATGTTAATTGGCACCATGAAACAACTTTATATGTTTTTAATATATTTTTCAAAAACGTGCTCTACCAAAAGGTTGATTTGTCACATTATGGTAAATGTAGAAAAGCTGAGCTAATGTTTTCAGATCATCCATTTCTGCAGTCTGAATGGACTTTTTTGCTGAGAAATATAAACTTGTATTTTTTTTTTTGCCACTTTTGGATATTTTTTGAAGTAAATATAATGAATTCATAAATTAATGTCTGGAAATCATAATTATCTGAGGCAATTACTTCTTAAATGACAAATGCTAGTGTACTATAACATTACTAAAATTGTAAGAGATTATTATTATTATTATATATTTTTTTTACAATTATTTGATGGATGTCAACAGTTTCTATGGTACAATAACAAAGCTCTTTTTAGGCCCTTTTTAGGTACCAGAAATCCCCCAAGCTTATGCGGATATCAGTGATGTTGATGGCCCAATAGAGAATCCGGATTATCACCCCGTCCAAGAAGAGGTAGCTGTGACAGGTCTTTTGAGTCCCTGGATGAAGATGATGCTCCTGTTGATGTAAATCATGTTGCATATCCACACCTGACGGCATGATTCTTGAAACATAAAAGCCTAAAATGCCATTATCTTACTATCTTTTGCTATTTTATTTTATTTTTTAGTTTTTGAATGCAGAAAGAATAATGTCTTTGGTTTTGTTACTTTTAGTTATTTGTGTTATTTATTTTTATTTATTGTTAAAAAACAAGAACACATAATTCCTTGTGTTAAAATCAAAACCGGATGCAATGCATGACCAAATGCAAACCAAAAAAATTCAAATGTTTTTTTCTTGTTTGGGGCAGTTAAAGGGTTAACACATACACTTCATGCTTACACATCTATATCCTACTTTATACCCCATAATGACAAATCAAAGACAAGATTGGACTTAAAAACAACTTTTTGCAAATGATGGAAGCCACTGTGCTCTTAGGAACCTCAACTGCATGCAGGAATTTTAGTAGCCCTCCCTATATTTGTGCCTGCTCACAATATCTTGGTCAGCAGGCTGTTATGACCTTATGGCTTGTTTCTTGTATTTTCAGCAGTTTAACTTTATATAGACAGGAGGACCATATACCGTAATATAAAGCATATAGTTTCCAGCAGGAAGCGCGTGCCTGACTGCTATAAAGGGATATTCCATTGGGATCAAACGTCAGAAGCGGATACTGGCACCAGGAGACGCGATGTCGCACTGTGAAAAACATTTCTGTTATATACAGTCCTATCAATCAGAACAATACCTTCTCTAGCGGGGATTTGATATCGGGACATGTCATTTTGGATCTAGCGAAGGACACGAAAATCCAGTCGCTAAGTGTGAAAATTAAAGGGAAAGCAGAGGTTTGCTGGAGGGAGCGTCACAAAAGCACTGTTGTTTACTCGGATAAGGAAAAGTATTATTCCGAGGAGAGGTTTTTCGTTCGGGAGAACAAAACACATGGTAGGAGGAACTCATTTGTATTTTTTGTGTTACAATTAGGAGAAATTAGGTCGATTTAACCAGCTTTATTTTGCGCTGTAACTTGATCTTGTAGGTAATGACCATGAGATGATGCTGAGAGATCCATCAGGACAGCCGTGTAAGTCTGGTCGCGGATTTGATGAATATTGCAAAAAGAGCTTTGATAATTAATTTAAAAACATGCTGATCTCTGCTTTGGTTTTCGACTTGTTAGATTCTTCGATTGTGACACCAGGCCGTCATGTTTACCCATTCACCCTTCAGTTACCTCGACAGTAAGTTATGGGGTTTGTTGCATTTCGACAAGTATAATCTTTTACGCAAACAACAAAAGTGTCAAGTAGTGTTAAACATTCAAGTAAAATTAAATCCTTAAATACATGCAAATGAACACAACTTTAGCCTATTTAAAAGTTTTAATATCCAGAAATGGTCTTCCTCCTGCATGTTAGGCTGTAGCCTAGGTGTATGTGACCTTGGTTAACAACGGTATGCAAATCTAAAACCTAGCCTACATTCAAAGTTTGAATAAATAGGCCTACATAGGCAAAACAATGTAAAAAGACAACCATCAGTTTGGAAAATGGGATAGGCCTAAATGTTTAACATTCATTTCTTAAGTGGTTATATATGTGTAGGATTAGAAGGTTTATTTGTGTGTTTCAGTGAATGTGAAGTGAATGCAGTGAGAGTAAATCTCTCTATCTTGCTGGTGTGTTAACCAGTGCCTTGTTCTGCATCAGGATGTTAGTTGCAGTTTGGGGATAGTACCACAGAAAATCTAACGCTTGTTGGGGGAGGGTTATTGTGAATTATTTATTAAGTAGCTTATAACAAATAATTGTATCTGATCTGATCTGCCTCAGGCACTAAGTGAATTATTGTACGGCATGGAAATAAATAACACTGTACCTTTTGATGGCATCACCTCCAACATATGTAAAAGGGTGATGGTCTAATGCTACTTGGCAACTATTTCTTATTTCTTTCTATTTCTATTTCTACTTAAAACCTGTTTGAAATCATTTGGATGGTTAAATAACCTGTTCCGGGGAAAATGGTAACTTTCTCTGCAGCGGTAGAAAGGGGGATGATGGTGCCGCAAGTGAGTTTTTTACAAAAGTGCTGTAAAATATAAGCCCCACAGCTGTAGGGGGAGCTCACCTTTAAATTTACCCTTTAAAGTGCCCCTATTATGCTATTTTAAAGTTTCCTAATGTTGTTTTTTGGAGTCTCCTAGAACAGATTTGCATGCATCAAAGCCAAGGTCAAAAAACGGTTTCATTTCCTCATAATATACATTTGCACATCACCACATTTTCAATGATTCTCAAACGTCTCGTCAGATGAATCAATCTCTCTAAATCCCTCTTTTCCACGAGCTACTCTGCTCTGATTGGCCAGACAGCTCAGTCTGATGTGATTGGTTTACCTTGTACAGCGCGCGTCGATAACAAAAACACCAATTGCCATAACAAGATCAGCTCTGCTTGTCCTGAGGCTTCCTACACTGTAAACTAAAGACAGTAACGAACAATGACATCGATTTTACCATATCAATGCGAGCACAATGTCCGATGATGAAACATTGGAAGAATTATTCATTCAAACCGGACGACAACTCGAGCAGGACGTTTCTCAGTGATATATATTATGAGATGTTGCAACTGTAATTCCATTCAATAAGAACTAATAAAGTGATGTATCCAAGTGGATCATAAACAGAAGAGGCAATTGACAGAATCTCTCTTCATGGCTTACTGCAAATCTTAGTTTGTCTTACTACACACTACTGTATGCCAATAATTAATTCTACAGGAGACTGTTGGTCTCAAGATCAACACTGTAAAAAGTGAACAGTTGGATCAACCTAAAAAAATTACTTCAATTGGTAACACCTAAAAAAATTAAGTTTTCTCAACTTAAATTATCATGTTTTAGCGTGATAATTTAAGTTAGAAAAACTTAATTTTTTTAGGGTGTACCAATTGAAGTAATTTTTTTAGGTTGATCCAACTGTTCACTTTTTACAGTGAAGATCCTTTATTTCTTTAGCCCTGTCTGATTGGAAAATGGAAGCTATCACCATTCTACTGTTGCTGGCCCATTTGTGCAGACGAAAACCACCCATTGCATTGAGCAGGCCATTTCAAGCACTTTACATAATTTAATCATAATTTAAGCTTCCGTTACCACATTTGAACCAATTGTCTACATAAAAGTGGTTCTTGATTGTCTCGATGGTTTCAGAAGAGACAGAGTCTTTGAAATCCTCTGCAACTGGCTCTTGTTGAAAGTCTAACCGAACACAGATTAGGTTGCTAGTTAGGTTAGGTCCCTGTATGAGTTTACAATTCAGAGATGCTCTTTTGAAAGGATGCTGAGAAGTCAAATACAACTCTTAGGTTTCTCTTTTTTAGGAAGTTCTATTCCATTTTGTTTGCTTAATGTCCTTTTGAGTTACTCTTTCAGCATGTCTACCATGCCCTCTAAGGACGACATTCCTCATGATGTTTGTTCTGTTGAAACAGTCTTTTCAGGAAAGTGGCAGGCTGCTGTGCTTGTTTGATTACATCATCCTCTTTGAAGGGTAATGGTGAATAATAATGTTCACTTCGTAATTCCACACATCTTTCCACACTTGACAGAAATTGTAAAGAGTCAATGACAAACCTTCAAAAAAGGCATTTGTGCTTGAGTATTTTATTCACATTAATTTATAATAATTGCATTCTAGTGGTAGTGGCCATGTATTTAGTATCTTCATCATCCCATTTTATTTTTAAAGACCAAAAAAGTCTATTTACAATCTATTTATAAGCCATTTGTTCACTTTGACCTATTATTTGTTGGTTTAAATCAATAATTTACATAGTTGCACCAACTGATAAAAATCAGTTGTGCCAGCTGACAACATTGATTAAAAATGACAAATAATATGTTTCCCCCATTCAATTATAGTAAAATGCAAGTACAAGTGTTTTAGTCAACAGTCTGTATTAAAGTAAAAGTAGTAAATTTAAAACCGAATAAATCACCACATTCATAATGTAGGAACTGGAATAGGCTAACCAATTTCAATCAATAATCAATAAAGTCCAGCCCATTCTCACCCCAAGGCGTCATCTAACTGACGCCTTGGGAATCAGTTTTGACCATGCTTCAATATTCGACGCTAAAGGCACCCTTTAGCGTCAGTTAGTTGACGCGATCCGAGGGCGTCATCTAACTGACCCGTTACCCTTAGCGTCAGTTAGATGACGCCCTCCTACCCAGACCTAAACCTACCCGCGTCATCTAACTGACGCTAAAGGTAACGCGTCAGTTAGATGACGCCCTGGGATCCGCGTCAACTAACTGACGCTAAAGGGTGCCTTTAGCGTCGAATATTGAAGCATGGTCAAAATTGTCAGTTAGATGACGCCTTGGGGTGAGAACGCGTTGTGTTTTATATTGATTACAAAATTAATGATCAGTCAGTTGAGAATTTTAAATTCAAATATCAAAATGCATTCATCAAAATGTTAATAATCCAAATTTATGCAACATTAACATTATAATAACTAGCTACTAAACAAGATTCATCACCTCTCTTTTCATTTTGCAAGATATGCTTCTCTTGCAGCCAGATCATTTTTGCTGAGTTTTGTGATGAGTTTTTCCCACTGCATGTCCCATTTCATATTAAGTGTCATTAACTACTATTTAATAACATTTAAATTAGTGATTAGTCCTATTGTGTGCATGTATGTTTTTACATTGTACTTATTTTAAAAATACTTGCATATTACATCTGTAATTAATTTCAGTAATGGCATCTATAATTCTTGACCCTTTCTTTACCCCCTTTCTTCTTTAGATGCAAGCTCATTGACATCTTGATGATACTGCTGTATTAACAAGTCATTAACATTTGCTACAGAGATTTAATTGACAACTAAGGATGGATGCCTTTTTCCATTTTGACAGGCAGTCTCTTACATAAGACCATTTACAACCTAACCTAAGGGTGTTTTAACAGCATATGGTCCATTACCATGAGCCATGACTATTACCGGGGTTTGTACAAGGTGCTTAGTGCTCAAAGTACTTGAATTTGACTTTTTGAAAGTCTTGGAAAACTTTTTTAATTTTAATTGATACAAACAATATTTTCACATTTATATACAGCCATTTCACATGGCTATAAACGTGATATTTCTCAAATAAATAATCAAGTATTTGATACATATTTCATTCTTCTGAAAAAACATATATTCAAGGGAGGAAAAAGTCAGTTTGAATAAGGAAAACGATATCTTTGTCATAGTATCCTTTTAATGGCTAAAGTTACAACAGCCATTGCATGTCCGCACTTTATTTGTACCATTATGTTTTATTCATTTTTTTATTTTTCTATTTACTTTTTTTAGAATTCAAAAGATAATAAAAATATTGTTTGATAATGTGAGATGATTTTAGTCCTTGAAGTTGAAAACCAAAAAAGTAGTGCTTGAAATGTCCTGGAATTTCATTTTACAGTATCTGTACGTACCCCGTATTAACAACTTTCCACGGTTCCATCAGTCTTGCAGCATTTGTTCCAATTAGCTATATAATAGGGGCTTTCGCACCGGAGGAACCTTACCTTTTCATAGGTCCTATAACTATTGGCGAAAGTACCCGTATTTTGGCGCGTTCGCACCACAGGTACTAGGAACTATTTTAGTTCTAAGAACTCTTTTAGAGAAACAGTGATATATGGGCCTCTTAACCTTTACGCTGGGGAGAAAATACAACGCAACTTTGAGGGGACCAAGAGAAACATGATTATTGTATTTCTGCTTAGCTAGCAACACTGGACATCAACCACACGGCATACGCTAATAACTTTTCATTACTGTCTACTTTCTAAGTATAATAGTTCTATCTAATATAGGACTGTTAGACAGATCATAAACTGATGAACACGGAGAATGCGAGCATTGTTTATTTGCTCAGTCGTTTCTCAGCGCAGTCAAAATAAAGGTTTGCAGCACCGTTAAAATAAAAGTCACAACAACAACCATGTCTTGCGTCACCTCAGAGTTCCTACTGGTGTTGTTAATGCAACCAGTTCCTAGAGGAACCATTAGTTCTCGGGGAACCATCCGTTAGTTCCTAGAACTAAGTTGCTAGAACTATGTGGTGCGAAAGCCCCTAATGTTTGCATCTAACTGCTATTTTGACTTCACTCAATTGATGACATTTATTGATGAGTTCTTGTGTGGTTGTGTGCTCCGTTGAAACTAGCATGTTTTGCATGTACAGTTTGGTGTAGACATTGACTTCCATACTGCTTACTTCCAAACCAGAGACTACAATACTTTTCACAGGACTGAATTTTATAGACTATTTTTCTCCACTGATCTCGTAGCTTGAAGGGTGACTTAGGGCGTTTTCACACTGGGCACGTTTGCTGCTGTTCGATTGCGAGCGTGATTGTTCCAGCAGCGACCCCCAGCAGCGTTGGTTTGGTTTCACACCCAATTTGATACTAATGAATCCTTGTGCATTTGCTTTTATCTTACATCATCACAAACGTGCACAGGATATGATAGAAAATTGAACGCGGGTCAAAATATTGTATTTTTTTATTAATATGGTGCTATTATGCTCAGCTTAGTAAATAACACTTGGACTTGTATGTGTCACATGAAGGCGGCTATCTGCTGCTTGCAAACAGACTCTTTTTGAGGAGAAAGTGGGTTGACATTTGCTGCCATGATTGCACTCGCTATGCATGAATACATTGCAGGCTCACTCTCGCTTGTATCCCAGGTTAATCATCAGCACTATCATCCCTTACATGTGTTTTATTTAACTAAATACATCACAATCGGCTAAAACGCATGCGCAGGTTACTTTACTTCCTGAACAAGCATGCTCCCAATTCTGTGTTGCTTTCACATTCACGCGAATCACGGCACAGCTCGAGTGCAACTGAACTCAGACCACCTCCTTCAGGTAGTCTTGGGTTTGATACCCCTGTGCACACCCAGGTCCTCATGACTGCGTTTACATGAGCAATTTTTCATTTGAACCGTGCCCCATTCCAAACTAAACTGCCAGTGTGAAAATGCCCTTAGATACAAGTTTAGAGTTGATGGAATTTCTAGTTCATTCATAAGTCAACATCTTCACAAAAAAAGAGGATACGATCATAAAGCAGAACCATCCTCAGCCTTGATAGTAGTCAATTTCAGTACTTTGTCAACATATGATGTTGATATCTTAGTGCTGTTTCCAAAGGTCCATTTCAATTGCCTTTTGCTTCCTTGTAGGCCTTACACCATGTCCTAACTACATGCGACGCGACGCTGCGACACGTGATAAAAGGTATATTTTCCATGTTGATCAGAATTGTTGTCCTAGCCAGCCGCGACAGTAGCACGCAATGAATTTATTTTAGAAACTTTTTTTCTGATTGTTTCAGGAACTCAGTATGTATTTTTAATAGTGTTAAAATGGTGTAATATTCATGAATTTGATTATGTACTTATCCATTGCGTTGAGAGTGCCGGGAGCTTGCTGAGAGAGCCCAGCCACGCGCTCTTCTGATTGGCTGTGATTTTTGATTGACTACATTATGTCCCATAGTCACGTTGCGTCTGGTGTGGACAGTCAAATTATTTGTCGCTGGAATCTTATTGCATTGCGTCTGGTTAGGTCACGGTGTTATATGGATCCATATGCAGAAATGTATTGACAAGATTTCTAGGTTGCCTCCTTGTGTACTGCTGTAGGTAGTAATGCCTGCCATTTATACTTCCTGTTTTTTTATGCCCCTTTCAAAAGACTTGATGAATGACCTATACTGAAGGGAATCCCCATCAAAACAATCTGGGAGCAGAAATAATCCCTGTATTCAAATTTCAGTTTGCCTTTTCAAAATAGCAGTGAGAGATGAACTGTAAATGTCCCTTTTGATATGGTTCACTCACAATGCGTCAGTAGCTGATGTGATGCTATGGGGAAAACTCAGTTTTTCTCCAAATACTGAAGCCTGATTGGTTCACGTCTGTGCACCAACACAGACAATGGCTTTTCAGCCTACCAAAACGGGCAGGGCTGACTGCCTATTTAAGTTGCACTGAAAACTATTTTCATCAGACTTTTTCTCCAAGCTCGAAGATTATCTTCTTGCGTACTCTGAAGAGAAGAAAATCAAAGCTTTTCTGCTTGCCGTTGAAACGAGCTACTGGAGAAAACGGGTAGCTACGGGTAATAATAATAATAATAATAATAATTCATTACATTTATATAGCGCTTTTCTGGGCACTCAAAGCGCTTTACATAGAAGGGGGGGAATCTCCTCAACCACCACCAGTGTGCAGCATCCACTTGGATGATGCGACGGCAGCCATATTGCGCCAGAACGCCCACCACACACCAGCTTACTGGTGGAGAACCCCAGCACAAAAAGAACTACAAAATTCGACTGCTTTACGGCATACCTCACTTTCCTCACTTCCTCAAATTCTGATGTGAGAGCCCAACTAGTGTTTGTTTGCCGTCTGTATGTTGTTGCCATGGCCGAATCAGCAACTAAAACGAAGAAGGCAAAGGTTTTGTTGGAGGAGACTAGAAAGAGAAAAAGGGAGAGTGACAAAATAAAAAGCCGGACGAGGACCAATATTGGTCCAGCATTCACTCGCTGGCATGAGCTAAAGGAGGAGGTGGGGTGCCCGACCGATGCTGACCTGGCCGTCCTGCTGTTGGACTAGTAAATATATTGCTTGCATACTATCTCTATTTTTTCAAATTTGTTGTCTGCCTGGCCATGTTACGGAATCTATCTGGTCCTCCATTTATCTTAATGAATCAAGTAATGCTACTAGAGTAGCGAATTATTGTATTATAGTAGCTTGATATTATAATATTGACGATATATGGCTATTACCTACCACACAAACATTGAATTGAATTAGCATATCCATTATGTAAAACAGTAACCAAAAGGCTACTATAATGACGCTGGCTTGTAAACGTGAGCTATGCGATCTTTTGGCGTTTGAAAAAAATATAACCGATGAAATTATATTCATATGACATGTTGAAATATATGCCAATGTACCTGGGATACATTTCACACGCAACACTGGCAGTCTGCCCAAGACGTGAGAACTCGCGAGAACTAAAGACGGTATCGAGCTTGTCAACAAATGCACGTGTATCCCCTGGTGTAACCATGACAGATTTTAAGACAGTAGGAGAAGACAATACTGTTTCCCAACTGTAGGGGGATCCCGAGAGCAAAAGTTACATGGTGTTACTTTAAAAGAGCAAATTTGAGCGACGTTTGTTACAAAATGTCATGCCGCGAGACGAGTTGTTCTTCCTGTTGAATAAAGTGTCACATAAATGAGTGTCCCGTCATTCTAAAATTCTCCTTTCACTCAGCGTCTGTGAAGTGGAGCAGGACAATGTCTCACCAGTCCTTGTTTAGAATTCTCATCCAAATATAGCCCCTTTCACACAGAGATTCCGGAAAATACACGGATAATGTGACCCGGCATTTGTCCCGGGATTGTTTGATTTCGGTTCATTCACACTGCCAGTGATTTGCCGGGATCTGTGAGTGCGTTCACACACAACCCGTTAATGTCCCGGAAAGCCGCCGGACGTCGGATGAGACGTGTAACGTACGCGTCGAAAACATGTGCACGCACGCACCTTTCCACAGAGCTGGCGAACGATCGCAGCTTCAGCGCGGATAGTGAGGAGCTCCTGTCTCTGCTTCATTCCAGTTTGCAGACATTTTTTCGTTCTTTCTTTGTTGATGACGAACACAAACTTTCTTCTAAGAGCAACAGAGTCACGCGATGGCACATGCGTCATCACTATTACACACCCCTTACGGCATTGGTTCTGGCTTTTGTTCACACAGCGCGCGTTCCGGGTCTGAACACGGCAATGTTACTAGGTCCCCAACCCGGGATCGATCCCGGCATCAATCCCGGGTCGTGTTTGCGTTCACACAGAAGGCACTCTGGCAATTTGCCGGCAATTTGCCGGGTTCAAAGTGCTGTGTGAAAGGGGCTCACGACTGGTTTTGGGGCACGGGGAGGGGCATTTTAACTGCGTGATAAATATAAGCAGCACGGCACAATGGTTCATATGCTCATTTACTCCAAATTATGACCAGAAATGGATAAATGTGACCCTGGATGACAAAACCAGTCTTATGGGTATTTTTTTTTAAATTGAGATTTATACATCACATGAAAGCTGAATAAATAAGCTTTCCATTGATGTACGGTTTGTTAGGATAGGACCATATTTGGCCGAGATACAACTATTTGAAAATCTGGAATCTGAGGATGCAAAAAAATCTAAACATTGAGAAAATCTCCTTTAAAGTTGTGCATTTATGTTCGATTGTGCTGCATTCACTCACAAAAACAAATGTTTTGTACATTTACGGTAGGAAATTTAAAAATTATCTTCATGGAACATGATCTTTACTTAATATCCTAATGATTTTTGGCATAAAAGAAAAATTTATAATTTTGACCCATACAATGTATTGTTGGCTATTCCCACAAATATACCCGTGCTACTTAAGACTGGTTTTGTGATCCAGGGTCACAAATATTAAGTCTGCTGTTTAAAAAAATAAAGAACCAATGTAGGAAAATAGTTATAATACACAAACAGGAGAAAATTCCATATATTCGTGCAGTGTGAAATGTCAAAAAATATATTCCCATTTTAAGCTTGTGACATATAAACGCGCACGTCAACCCGATACCTTGTTTAGTGTTCATGTAAACACTACATTCAGATTCATCAATTGGAATGAATTCAGTCCGATTGAAACATACGTTTTGCATGTCCTATGTCCAATAGCCTATGTCTCCGGCTGCCTCTGGAGCGGAGAACTGGGCATACTCCGGTGATGACTTTGCCCCCGCAACCTAAAGAGACCGATGGCCTCAGCAGGACTTGGAGATCATCCTCTAAAGGCCATAGAAAAGTTGGGCTTGAAGTGATTGGCCTGCAGCAGTCTTGTTAAGGGAAGTTCTGCAGCAGGGGCGCCATCACCAGGCCCCCCCCTCGCGGCCAGAGCATATGCTGTGAATGTTCAAGGTGGATCCGTCCTTCATACAATGTCGATCCATCAAGTCTACCAGGCCAAGCTTCTCTGCATCATGGATGAAACTTGCCCTGACCCGATGGCCTTCAAAGAGCTGCACCGACAAGACAGCCTACCTTGACTACCCCATCTCTCCCTTAGGTCTGTTTGGTTCTGCAGCGGACGGGATCGCTGAACATTTTACAGTGGCACAGAAGTAGTCACAGGTCACAAACAAACACCCTCACAAAAGAAGAATTCTTCTCCTTTATCCTTCTTTATCCAATGAGCTGCCATCTGTCACTTTTCGACCCCTCGCTGCACGGAGCCAGTCTTATAAACCCAATTTTATAGCCCATGCCAGCTGGATGGCAATTAGGTTTTGGTAATAATCAAGTGCTCTCTCCAGTTCGCTCGCAGACGGGGGGCCTGTAGTAGGGGTGGGAGAAAAAAATCGATCCATCGATGCATCGCGATTCTCTCTCCAACGATTCTGGATCGATTCTGAGAATTCCAGAATCGATTCTGAGCTTAGTTTTTAACCAGATGGGCGATGACGTTGAGTTTGCTTTAGAAACACCCGTATTCTGCTTGCTTCCAATTCCTCACACACATACACCACTCAAACCTTCCGTAAAATAATCTTTCATAAAGTTCGGAAAGGTTGAAGCGAATTACAAGGACATTCGCAGGCTTCATTGCACAGGATACGCTGTGAGAGACGCGCGCTTTCTTTGATGTTACACTGGAAGTGTGCTGTCTCGCCCTTCTGTATTTTCCTTACAAATGCTCTACGAAGTAATCATTTATGTGGTTTGGAATGCAGTGGACTTATATATTTAAAATATGAACCTCACTAACAGAAGGCTGCTTTCAATTTCAAATGCTGACGCACGCTTTGCTTGTGAGAGACAAAGAATCGTTCTGGAATCGGATCGTGACTCCCAGAATCGGAATCACATCGGATCGTGAGGTGACCAAAGATTCCCACCCCTAGCCTGTAGATGTGTCTTTTGCAAAATACGTAGTGTGCATATGTTTTATTAACTAAATTACAAGCATAACTCAGGGCTCCAGACTGCGACCAAATGGACCAAAATTTGAGAGTGTGCGACTGAATTTTACATCCACGCACATGTGCGACCAGTAAATTTATCCCCTTTTTTTTACACGTTAAACGTGGAAGGGGCTTATCAATGAATCCGGAATGTGTACCAATGAGTGTGAGAAGAATAGGGTGTAAAAGTGGCTGATGCGTGGAGAAGAAGGGTTCTAGAGATAATTGAGCGCGCGTTTTAAACCATACTTTAAACGTCTGTGGGAAGGAGACGGAGATAAATATCACAACCTGCTATATGCGTCTGAGCAACGAGCAAGCAAACTATTGACTCGTTCTTCCGACCTGCGGCTAGTGTGCCAGTTAAATTCACTTGCTGGCTTCCAAAATAATACATTACAACAGCGATAATAAAAAAAAACATGAACAAAACGACTACTCTTTGTAAACACTGTTCACGTGAGTGCCAAATGCTCGAACATGGCCTGTCATTTACGCCGTCATCACCCGGGAGTTGATAGCGCACGAGCGCAGGCGAGACCTTAACTGCAGATGTTACCAACGGTGTTTAAACTAAACTCATTTAAGCTTTGCCAATGTAAACATTCAAGAGCAAGACACGAAAGAGAACTCACGTCTAGAAGATTTGTGCGTGTGTGTGTGTGTGTGTGTGCGTGCGTGTGCGCGCGATCGCGTGTGTCTGTGTCTGTTTGTATGTGTAGGCTACATAGATGTACTCAGACAGCCATAGATGTATGACAGCGCACAAATATTGAGTTCTCTTTCAAGTCTTGCACTTGAATGGACAAATTCACATCAAAAAGTTATTTTACATTTGATTATTTTATTCAATTTCTGTACCTGAAAACTAATGTTAGACCTACCTGAAAAGCATAGTTTATTTTATTAGTATCTTTGCTCTATTGTATTTATATGTGCTTGCTTTTGCTTGTTGTTAGATTATTTGTTTCTTTATTTTATTTGACAGCAGTCTTTTTTTCCCTGAACATACCGAAACCGTGAACCTAAAACCGTGATACAAACAGAACCGTGAGCTATTTGAAATGTTGCAGCCTAGTACAGTGTCACAGTTGGAGGATGAGTTTGTGTGGCGAAAAGGCCGAACACACCATTTTCGGGAAGACTGGCTGCGAGAATTCAGCTGGTTGAGGTAGTACTGTAAGGAGACGAATTCCATGAACTGAGAATGTTGCAGTCGCTACCCCATAACTGTGGGGAACACGAAGTTTGCCAACAGTGCAGGCACTTCACAGTTTAAACAATACACTATCTTAGCCTCAAGCATAGAGTATGCAGTGACATGTTAATAAATCAAAAAGCAACGCCACTGCTGGTAGACGAGTTTGTAACGTTAAATCAGAGTGCAAAGGCATTGTAATTTCTGCATCTATAATCAAAGTATTTATTAGTAAATAGTAATACACTGGAATTTAGTTGAAATGTGAATATTGGTTAGTATGTTGATTTACGGTGTGTGCTCCTAAATTTTCTGGTTGTGCCCCTAAAAATTTCAGTTGGGGGCTACTGTGCTCCTAGTGAAAAAAGTTAGTCTGGAGCCCTAAACACACATACATGGGTAGATGGTAAATGACAGAATGAAACCGGAAATTGAATGAAGCTACGGAAAAGATTCATTGAACATGAAAAGAACCATCAGCTTATCATTTTCAAAGCCCCTCAATAAATGTATACTTGCATGGCCTTTGCAGTGGACACAATTCTTGAAGTTGTTGAAAATTGAAGTTGTTGATGGTTCTGTGAGTGTCAAATGTTGAAGTTGCAATTGTTTTCTTCTCCGTTGGATGAAGATGAACTTGCATGGTTAGTCCGACTCTGTTCTCATGGCTGGAGTGCAGATTGTGGGCCTGAGAGGACACGCAGAGCAAATGGTGGGAGTTGCGATGGACTTCGCATTGTGCCAAACTCCTGAGGTTGTCCTTGATTTTGTTGTGGTTGAGAGAGTCCCTCTCTCCTGAATGAGCACATGGCTGGTTGTGAGTCAAGGCCTGCTGCCCTGGGGCCTGCTGAGGCCACGCAAGACAGCACATCAACCCGAACATACCGAGAAGGCCAAGAGAAGGAAGGGCTTGCATAGATGTATTTTAAAGCCTGAGAAAGGTAACACCTCGCAGGGTTGGCTCGACCGACAAGAAAGGTGGAATTTCCAAGCCGGAGAATTTGAATTATGGATCATTGTTTCAAGTGTTCTCATTTGCATGTGCAGCTGGAATGGTTGCTGATGAAGAAACTATGAAAGAATACTAATATCATATACACAATCATTTCAATCTTCAAAGTACCAGTTTATAAAGACCAAACATGGTATAGGTGAGGTTACTTTGACCGCTGTTTCTATTATAAAATACACAGTATATATAAAGGAAAATAATAATAGTATTAAAAGACACTACACAAGACAGTAAATTATCACACACAGTGTCCTGAGATGAATGTTCATTTATGAATCAGTTCGTCTATGATTAATGCAGCAAAGTGTTTTAAAGTCTGTTTCTGTCTTCTTTGTCTTGACCACGTGACCACATTTTTAACAGCAATAAAACCAACTTACATTTACATTTTTACATTTAGTCATTTAGCAGACGCTTTTATCCAAAGCGTCTTACAACTGAGGACAAAACCAAGCGAGTCATCGTGAAAAGGCAAAAACAACGCAAGAAGTGCTCAAAATACAAAGTTCACACATAGCTCGGAGTAGTATAAGCCAGGCAAGCGAGGATTTAAAGGAAAGGGAAAGGTATTTTTTTTTTTTGTTGTTATGTTAAGTGCTCCCTGAAGAGATGAGTTTTCAGTTGTCTTTTGAATGCTGTCAGGGATTCTGCATTCTGGATGACGGTGGGGAGATCATTCCACCAGCATGGAACCGTGAATGAAAAAGTTCTGGAGAGTGATTTTGTGGCTCGCTGTGATGGTACCACAAGCCGCCACTCATTGACCGATCGTAGGCTTCTGGTAGGGATGTAGACTCGTAGGAGTGAGTGAAAGTAGAAGGGAGCTGAACCTGTGGTCAATCTGTAAGCAAGCGTCAACACCTTGAACTTGATGCGAGTGGTAGCCAGTGCAGAGAGATGAACAGAGGAGTGACGTGGGCCCTTTTGGGCTCGTTGAAGACAAGACGAGCTGCAGCATTCTGGATCATTTGTAGAGGTTTTGTTGCAAATGATGGAAGTCCAGCCAGAAGGGCATTACAGTAATCAAGCCTAGAAATGACCAGGGCCTGGACGAGAAGTTGTGTTGCATGCTCGGTTAGGAAAGGCCTGATTTTCTTGATGTTGTGCATAGCAAACCTGCATGATCGAGCTGTCTTTGTAATGTGGTCGGTGAAGGTCAGCTGATCATCAAAGATTACTCCAAGATTTCTGACTGACCTTGATGGGGTGATTGAGGAAGATTCTAGCTGGATAGTGAAGTCGTGTTGTAGAGACGGATTGGCAGGGAGGACGAGAAGCTCAGTCTTTGCCAGGTTGAGCTGCAGGTGATGTTCCTTCATCCATGCCGAGATGTGCGCCAGACAGCTTGAGATCCGTGCCGTTACTGTGGGATTGTCTGATTGAAATGAGAGGTAGAGCTGGGTGTCATCAGCATAGCAATGGTAAGAGAAACCATGTGCCTGTATGATGGGTCCCAGTGATGTGGTGTAGATAGAGAAGAGGAGCGGTCCAAGAACTGAACCCTGAGGAACCCCTGTGGTCAGTTGATGAGCTTTGGATACCTCGCCTCTCCACGTGACCCTGAATGACCTACCTGTGAGATAGGACTCAAACCAGTTGAGGGAGGTTCCAGTGATGCCCAGTGATGAGAGGGCGGACAAGAGGATTTGATGATTCACAGTGTCGAAGGCAGCAGACAGGTCCAGGAGAATGAGAACTGATGATTTGGAAGCAGCTTTTGCGATCCGCAGGGCTTCTGTGACCGACAATAACGCAGTCTCGGTAGAATGTTCTTTCTTAAAAGCCAGATTCGTTGACATCCAGCTGGCTGTTCAGAGACAGGAAGGATGATACTTGGTTAAAAGCAACTCGTTCAAGTATTTTCGCAATGAATGGTAGGAGAGAGACAGGTCTGTAATTCTCTAGAAGTGATGTGTTTAACGTTGGTTTTTTTAAGCAGTGGAGTTACCCGAGCCTGCTTAAATGCTGTAGGGAAAATGCCAGTGTGGAGGGATGAGTTGATAATGTGTGTGAGAGCTGGTAGAAGTGTGGGAGAGATGGCTTGTAGAAGGTGTGAGGGGATGGGATCAAGAGGGCAGGTGGTAGGATGACTGGAGAGGAGAAGTTTAGATACTTCTTCCTCGGTTAGTGGAGAGAAGGAGGAGAGAAGGTTATTGGCTGTGGGAGAGGTTAGTCTGGGTTCCTGTGTGTGTGAATCTGAGAACTGACTGCTGATAGTTGTAGTTTTGTTAGTGAAGAAGTTAGAAAAATCATCAGCAGTTAGCGAGGAGGTGGGTGGTGGTGGAGGTGGACAGAGGAGAGAGTTAAATGTCTTGAACAGTGTTCGTGTGTTAGAGGCACTGTTGATCTTGTTGTGGAAATATGAAGATTTTGCGGTCTGAACATCAACAGAAAAGGCAGAGAGCAGAGATTGATACCTACTGAGGTCAGATGTGTCTTTTGATTTGCGCCATTTCCTCTCCGCTGCCCTGAGCTTGGTCCGGTGTTCGTGACGAACCTCAGATAACCAGGGGTTAGAGGGAGTGGCGCATGCTGGCCTAGAGGAGAGAGGGCAGATATTGTCTAAAGAAGAGGTTAGGATGGAGCATAAAGTATCCGTTGCAGTGTTCACATCCAGAGATGAGAAATGCGAGGGTGAGGGAAGAGAAGATGACACAGCAGAGGAAAGATGGGACGAAGAAAGTGAGCGCAGGTTTCGTCTGAAAGTAAATGGTGGGGAGGTTGCTGGAGCATGGGTAGTGAGTTGTAGATTGAAAGTAATGAGGAAATGATCTGAAACGTGGAGAGGTTTCACCAAAATGTTGTCAGTGATACAGTTGCCTGTGTAAACCAGGTCCAGTTGGTTGCCTGACTTGTGAGTACCGGTGGTGATGAGCCGTGTGAGATCGAAGGAAGCTAGGAGAGAGCTGAAGTCAGTTGCATACGGTTTTGCTAGGTGAATGTTGAAATCGCCAAAGACTACAAGTGGAGTGCCATTATCAGGGAAAGAGGACAGCAGCACATCTAGCTCCTCTACAAAGCTTCCCAGTTGACCAGGGGGGCGATAAATAACTACAATATGGATCTTAGTGGGAGTTGTAAGTGTAATAGCATGATATTCAAATGAGGTGTTATTGCATAGAGAAGAGAGAGTTGAGTATTTCCAACTGTTAGTAATGAGAAGACTAGTGCCCCCACCTCTCCCCGACTGGTGAGGGGTGTGAGAGAAAGAGAAGTTATTAGAGAGAGCAGCAGGGGTTGCTGAGTCTTCTGGACGGATCCAGGTCTCAGTCAAGCCCAAGATATTAAGAGTAGAATGAGATGCAAAGGCTGGAATGAAGTCAGCTTTATTGACTGCTGATTGACAATTCCATAGACCCATAGGAAGAGTGAGAGGTGAGTGTGAGGATGAAAGAAAAGGGCGCAGGTTAGCAGTATTGCGCTGCCTTCTGTGTGCAGTGAGAGAGCGTTGTCGAGAGACAACAGGAATGTATTGAAAGCACATAATGATAATGGGGAATAAGATAAAGGTAGAAGAGAAAGGGTGAAGAAGATACTTTAAGTGCCTTACAGGTGTCCTTGCTCGGTGGAGTCGCGCAACTTATCTGATCGTAGTCATGGTAACCAAAGACCAAAGACCCTTCTTGCCCTTGTTGGGGGGATGGGACCACAAATCCCAGAGTGAGCTTTAAATATTATTTGTTAACTATAACAAACAATTGTGTCTGATTTGTCTTAGTTGTTACAATGTCCTGATCCGATTGAACAGCAGGACAGTGGTAGCCTCACCCGCTGAACAAGTTGGTGTGCCTCCTGTGTGCGCAATGGATGGCCAATGTCTTCTCTTATAAGAGCGCTTTACATGCCAGGCTCCATTAACACTGTAGCAGATATGCTGTCCCGGAACGTACCGCCCCCGGGGGAGTAGAGGCTCCACCCCCAGATGGTTTGCATTTTAGGGCAAGCAGAGGTGGACCTCTTTGCATCGAGAGAAACCTCCCACTGGCCGATTTTCTTCTTGAAGAAAAAAGATGCATTGGCCCACAGATTTGGGCAGTGGGAGTTCTCTTTCGAGGCAAAGAGATCTGTTTCCCCTTGCCCGAATATACTTCAAATCATCAGCACCGTCTTGGGGTGGAGCCTCCATCCATTCCCCCGGATACGGTCATTTCCAGGACAGCATGTCCGCTTCCTTGTTCAGAGACCCTGGCACATGCACCGCTCTCGCCTAGCGGATGTTGTGCTGAGCCCAAAGGAAGAGGCGACTCACCTGCCTGTTTAGCAGGCGTGAACAGAGTCCCCCTTGGTGATTTATGAAGACTACCACTAGGGCTGGGCGATAAAACAATAACGATAATAGATAGCGATATAATTTTTACTCGATACAACAATATCAAGATTTCGATACATGTTCGATAGTTTATTCGCAAAAAAAGCGGAACGCAACTCATGTGAACCGCGCGGCACACGGAGCACGAGCTGTGAAGCGCGAGCTCACTACAGCAAAGGCGTTTACTCTGATCATCTCGCTCACGAGATCCAGTGAGAAGCGCTTGAATTCAGTGAAGAACACAAATGTCTCAGTGATTTAAACCAGTTTAAAGGCAGATGAAACAGCGCTGACAAACAGGAGAATTGATACTGAATCCATTTACCATGGTTTTACTGTAACGTTAGCCTAGTAATATTAACTGCACCATATACATATTGAATTGTATTATATTATTAATGTAGACAATGTATTAAAGGACTAATGGAATATAATTACAGTATTTAATAATGTATTTAGGCTACTGTTTTTCATATCTGTGGTTATCATGATCTAAATGGATGATACTGGATGACCAATGGTTCATTTTAATAAAATTCAAACAGTCAGAATATTACATTTTACCAAATGAAATTGAGGTCATTAAGTTTTTTTAACAGATGTTACTGTTTTTGCTAATGAACATAAATTTAACTTAGAAGTATTAGCTTGAGTTAGGATGCAGATTTACTGTCAACTCACTGTCAAATGCGTTTCGAGACAAAACTTGCAGGCCTAATATTAATATTGCAGCATGCACTGCAAACTGTGCTGAAGATACGTGCCATCAAAGTCAGGCAACACAAACCTGTTTCAAGACTTGAAACAATATCCTCCATTAGCACATGCAGAAACTAAGAAATTCATTTTTCTATTAAGATATTTATTTTGTTAAGGAAAAATGGCATGTTTGAATGTTCTACCTGAGTTTTGTGAAATGTTCACCTGTTTCTCATGATATGTTCTGACAATAAAGAGTAGTTTAAAACCACAATTAACGCTCTGGTTTCTACAACTTTCACTTAGGAGCAAAATACTTAAAAGGAAAAAAAAATGACATTTATTGTGATAAATATCGATATCGACTGATATAAAAAAAAATATTGTGATAATTTTTTTGGACGTATCGCCCAGCCCTAACTACCACTGTCGGGACAGGATGTGGTGTCCCGTCAGCCTCTGGCTGGAAGGGAAGGCAAGGCAAGTTTATTTATATAGCACATTTCATACACAATGGTAATTTCAAAGTGCTTTACATAAAATAAATTAAAATAGTCAGAATAATTAAAACAGTTTAGAATAAAAATAGAATAAAATACAGTACAAACAGTCGGACGAACAGTGAGCACAGTGCTCATTCAGTAAATGCATAGCTAAACAGATGTGTTTTGAGTCTGGATTTGAATGTGACTACTGTAGGAGCACATCTGATCTCTTCTGGAAGCTGGTTCCAGCTGCGGCTGGCATAGTAGCTAAAAGCAGACTCTCCTTGCTTAGAGTGAACCCTTGGTATTTGTAACTGATGTGATCCTAATGATCTGATTGATCTGTTGGGTTTATATTCAGTGAGCATATCTGCAATGTATTGAGGTCCTAGGCCATTGAATGATTTATATACCAGTAATAATACTTTAAAATCAATCCTATATGTAACTGACAGCCGGTGTAAAGACCTGAGGACTGGTGTCATATGTTCATATTTTCTGGTTCTGCTCAGAATCCTGGCAGCAGCGTTCTGTATGAGCTGCAACTGTCTTATGGTCTTTTTGGGAAGGCCAGTGAGGAGTCCGTTACAATAATCCACCCTGCTGGTGATGAAAGCATGCACAAGTTTCTCTAAGTCTTGACTGGAAACAAAGCATCTAATTCTTGCAATATTTTTCAGGTGATAGTATGCTGATTTAGTTATTGCTTTGACATGACTACTGAAACTAAGGTCTGACTCTAGAGACACACCAAGATTCCTGACTTGATTTTTTAGTTGTTTGACCCCTAGAGTGAAGGTATGCATTCACCTTGAGAACATTATCTTTGTTTCCAAATGCAATGATTTCGGTTTTGTCTTTGTTTAACTGAAGAAAGTTTTGGCACATCCAATTTTTTACTTCATCAATGCATTGACACAGGGAGTCAATGGGGCTGTAATTGTTAAATTGTAGTAATTGTAATAGGGCTAAATAGATCTGTGTGTCGTCTGCATAGCTGTGGTAAGAGATTCGGTCCTTTCTCATTATTTAGCTCATTGGGAATAGGAGTTGCACAAGAATTGAGCCTTGAGGGACTACGCATGTCATGGATGTCCACTCAGACGTATGGTCTCTTATACTATTACTCACATAATAACCTCTCCCTCCTAAGTATGACCTGAACAATTTTAGGACTATCCCAGAAAGCCCCACCCAGTTTTTCAGCCTGTCAAGAAGTATGTTGTGATCGACAGTGTCAAATGCAGCCACTGGCGTAGGAACCGGGGGGGACGTGTCCCCCCCAATATTGGAGACAGTCGCATTTGTCCCACCCAAAAATGACACCGCGGAAGACAAAAATATTTGCCAACTCTCACGCATTGGCCGTGAGACACAAGTATCAAATGTCGAGAGCGCATTATTCGTAGCGCGAAAGTACATTAATATAATGCGCGAGCTTGAGTCTCTCTGCTCGCGCGCGGAATATGATGTGCCGAGCGCGAATCTCCCGCGCGCTCTCAGATAGGTCTACACTTCTGTTGTAAGAATTCTCTCTCTGGGCTCGCTCAGAGAATATGCCTGCACTTAAAACGTGTTCAGTGCAATCATGAATAAAACAAGAACTTTCAGATTTTAAAATTAAGACAAAAAATATATAGAAAGATAATTTTAAAAAAGACCCATGAATCATGCATATAATATGTGTAATGTTGTCCACTGAAGTCGAGTTGAATTGAACCCAAGTAGTTTATTCCAATAAACCGATTTGGGTTGAAGTGGCAATATGATGCAGAAAATATGATGCAGAAAAATGTATATGCATATATCTAAATCAGAGAATTCATAGGTTCGTCGATTGGCGGGTGGATTATTTATTTTCAACAGTGGATTTGGATGACTCAAAGTGCACCAGATTGATGGATTTATCTTTAAAATGTACAAAATTTTCTTCCAGGGGGTGCATGCCCCCGGACCCCCCTAGAGGTACTGGGCTACATCCACAAAAATACTGTGGGAATAACAGCCTATTTGCAGCAGCAACTGAGGTCGAGTAGTACTAGTACAGATCATTTGCCTGTGTCAGTATTTAAGCGAATATCGTTTTATATTTTTATGTCTTTAAAAGGCCAGTAAGACTGCTATCATTTATAGGCTATTGATGTGCCTGTTCAGCATCAGGCCCATCCAGGAGCCAAACACTGGCCCGCCGTCGCAAATTCCAAGGAACTCCGGCTCTGACGCAGCCATGGGTCACTCTGAGATTGAGGTGTCCATTTCACAATGCACGGGAAGGGGAGCAGGCTTTAAGCTAGTATTGGATGGGCTGCATATGAAGCAGACCAAGAGGAACTGCTGTTGAGGCTGGGACGTTTTGAACACTAATCTCAAGAACAATCTGTGATGAGGGTCGCCACGCTGTTGTGGAGAGCTGATGACCGTGATAGTGCAAGAAATAGAAGTGCGCTTTTCGTGAAAGTGTTTTTTATTTTGACTCACTGAAACAGTGGTGAGGAGCTTGTGTTTTCACACTCTTGTTGGGGCGGACTCAGCATTTGCAACAAAAAAATGTTCCCAATGCCTGGATCTGAATAGGGGGTTGGAAGGTTAACACATAGTCACTTGGAAGGTGGTCTGGCCTCGGCGGGACCTATCCTTCTCTTCTTCATGCCTAGTACATCAGCAGCTCTTTAAAAGCAGCTGGCAGTATCCTCTTTCACTGGGGGAAGCTTAACATCCCCCTTAGCTTTTGCAGCTGCTGAAGTGACGTTAATCCACTGCTGAGGCTTCTTCTCCTGGCAAGCAGGAAGGCTTTTTTTCTCGTCTTCTTCAGGGGATAAGATCTTCACGCATGAACCATCAAAAGGGAACCATTGACATTAATTAACTTTGGTTCAAACCAATCATAATGATCTACTCCCTTCTTGCAATCATCTTTCATTAAATCCTTCACAGTTACCTGTAATTCTGTAAACTCAGACAGTTTTTAAATGTTTCCAAATGTTTGTTAACAGTTTCATTAATTTCACAATTTCACATTAATTTTCTTGCTTCAACAAGAGCATCTATTTCATTTCAAGGGTGTCTATTACATTTTCTAGTAAAATCGGAGAGTTTTCACTGTATGAGGAAATTACATTTTAAAAGTTTTCTTTCATTAGCGACATGTTGTTCCTTGTATTCCTCTATTTCGAAATCTCAAATCAAAATGCGTAAAGATTTAGGTTTAGATATTTAAATGAACATTTCAATTGAGAATATTCAATAAGGATCGACGAAAGGGTACTTTTGCTCTGCAGTCATATCGCTTTTTCTCTCCCTGTACAACGAGGCCTTTCCTCAGTCAAGTCTATTTCATTCATCATCTTGGAAATAATCCATCCATAAATGTATCCACAGTCATTGTCCTAGTCCCAAAAGCCTGTGCTTTATAGAACCCAAAAATGTACGACCCAAGTTCAACGAGGTCAACTAATTAATCCATACAAAGTTCCACAATGACTATTATAGTGACTATTACACTACTTGACCTTTTCATGTTTCTCAATTAAGATGTCCTTACAGGGAATTCATTAGTGCTCCAGTGAGGTGATACAATGCTTTTTTTATTGCACATAACATTGTTCAAGAGACATGCAAAGGGCAGCAATACAATATTTTAAACCAAAACAAAAAAAAAGATTAAAATGGGCAACAATTGAAACTTTTTGTCTTTTCATCATTTTATGTGCACAATGATTATTGTCCATATGCAGAGCACTGCCCAAGCAGCAGATGTCATTGTTCTGACCCTTAAGTAAATTTAATTGCTCATACAGTCTCAAGTAAATTGAATGGCTCATATAGCACATTGAATATAAATATTACTTTTGCCAATTTTCAAGAATTTCAACCTTTTAATGATACTTTACTTGGCATTATTTTCTTATAGGCACTTTCCACCAACCTTCAAAGCTTCAGTTGGAAAAATTGTCTATACTTTGGAAACAAAACTATCCCGATCAATGCGTATTTCTAGCAAAGCCAAAGCAGAGTTTCTCTATTTCCCCAGTCCTGATGTGTCCAATCCTGAACTAATGGTGAGATTATCATTATTGAAAAGTCTTTCTAATCTAAACCGTACGTTCCTCGCTTTAGGGTTCAGTCCCCTCTCTTTTACTTGTTTTGTCTTGTTTAGGCACCACAGTACAGAACCAAAGATGAACAAATGAATCTCTTCTCCTTTGGGAGTGTCTCCATGAACATAAAGACTGAGAAAATGGGATACTACCTTGGTAAAATTATATATTATTACAACATCTCAGCATATATTTTTTTTGTGTCAATAAACTCAAAGTTGGATCTTGTAGACAACCATTTTAAGGGGAGTCTTATTCAAACTATTTCTGAATCTTTGTAAGAAGCATCTCTGGAGTAGGTGAGAGGTGGATGGAGATTTTTCATGAGTTTCAGATCATGTGATTCAGCTATTGTTACAATTGACAAAAAAGTTACACATTTTAGGCATGAAAATAACCATAAGTCCCTGAACCCACACACTACTTTTATTATTATGTTTGGGTTTTTTTCAATGTAGCATAGACTTATTACAGGGCTTGCACAAAATCTAAACATACAATTATGATGTTATCACTACAGTTTTTTTTTAAATATTTGTTTGTGTATTTTTTATATCTCACATGTAACATGATTCTGAATTAAGAGTCCTATTTTGTTCAAATAGACAGAATCATAGTTTCTAGTGATAATTAGTTAAATTAAAATTCCTTGATGAATTGTCTTATTGTGTCTCACTACAGGAGAGGGCTTGAAAGTTTTGGCTGAAGTTCAAAACAATTCATCCCGTACAATCAAGCCAAAATACTGCCTGTATGAAAAACACAGTTTTTTCGCAAGAGGAAAGAGAAAACTTCACACACATGACCTTTTTAAAGAGGAAGGGGAACCTATTGAGCCGAACTCAAGAAAAACCGTCACCAAACTGCTGCCCATTCCTCCCAGCCTTACCGTCTCTATCCTAAACTGTAGGATCCTCAAGGTTGAGTACAGACTCAGGGTGAGTTTCAGCATCTAAAGCAAAGACAAATAGTAACATTGCAATGAAATGAACAAATGAATTAGATTGGCCAGCCAGGTCTCATTGTTAATACATAGGTATTAAAGGGGTCATATGTTGGTTCTAAAAAGAACATTATTTAGTGCATTTGGTTTAATGCAATGTGTTTACATGATTTTAGGTTAAAAAAAAGTAATTATTTTCACATACCGTACATTATTGTTGCTCCTCTATGCCTCACCTTTCTGAAATGCATAGATTTTTTCAAAGTTCACCGTTCATAAAAGCGTGGTGTGCTCTGATTGGTATGCAATCAGTGCAGTCTGATTGGCCCGAATACATTACGCGTGTGACTGAAATGTCATGTACCTTACCATATTTGTAACATCATCTCCCAAAGCAATAATGACAGGTAATAATGTCGGCACTACCGTATGCTGGGTACACACCAAAAGATTTTTTACATCTTATAAGATTTTCAAAATGTGATAAACCACAAACATGAGGACAAAAAATTCTAGATTTAACTGTTTTGCTCCTATAGTGTGTGTGTGGTGTGCCATAATGTGACAAAGACAACACACCACACACTAACAGATTTTCAACCAGAGTCTCGACTGTGAACACAGGAAATCTCGCAGAATCTCGCGAGACTTCAGAATAAGCATGGTGGACGATATGCAGGAAAAAATTGTGATGATAGAGTTTGGAATGATTTTAACAGAAAAACATTCGTGCTGTTTCCACAAATCAACAAGCTGATTCTTCATCTCTGCTGTCCACATCAATTTCAATTTGTGCTGCGCCATGACTGCATTTGTTATGCTTCCGTCTTCAATCTTGATTTCTGATTGGATATTGTTTCGTTTCACGTGATAATCTCCAGAGCGTGCGCGCGTTTGTCCTCGGGGTTCCCCCCACACATCAGGATTTCTGATCGTAAATATTCAACATGTTGAATATTTACGATTCGCGATCGGGGTGGCTCCGAGTTCTTCCGAGCAGGTTCGGACACTCTTAACACACCTCACACCAAGGGAAAATCTGATAAGATAATCTGTAGAACCATCAAGATAATCGGGACGTATCTAGGATTGTTGGAAGGGGGGAAATCGGCCCAAAATCAGCCCGATTATCTTTTGGTGTGTACCCAGCATTATCAATTCAAGCACGAATCTGATCCGGAGAATGCAGATGACCAAGCTGATCGATCAACTTTGCCAGCGCGACTGGACCAGAACGTATCAGATTTGTAAGCGAACACTTCACCAGTATAGGAACACACACACCTGATGTAGGCTACTTGTTGCATCATAAGAAGAATGGCATCTACGCTAATATTAGTCTCTCTATTAATCCGAGGTTTACTGCACTCCGCCGGATCCAAGCCGTATCCAGAGCGCAAGATTAATCACTTGGTACCTGGATCCGACGACAACGCAGTCCTAAAGTGTCAACTAGTCTCCCCCTGTGAAGGCCTCCTTCCCTTCCCTTTACCTCTGTGCAGTTAAAACGTTGGCAAAATGATTCCATGTCACATTAGAGACGCGATCGACATTATTGGTAGACCAAGAACGTCATTTGTAATATTCTATAGCTGCAACACTTCCAAAGTGAACTACAACACCTGGATGTACATATTTTCAAAAATGTAAGGCTCACCTAACTATTAAGTTCTTCTCGAGCTGACATCCCGTTTTACTAGCATGGCGGAGCCAAGCCGTTATCCAGGTGCGAACGTAAATATAAGTTAACGCTAATGATCTTTGCAACGGAAGTGAATCAACTAAAACTAACTTTAGCTTAACAGTAACTTTATTCTAGAGCTGCTGTAAAGCCAAAACAATCTCTGTTACTTAAATTTCCTATTATCACTGTAAAGCTGCTTTGAAACAATCTATATTTGTATTATTATTAAAAGCGCTATGTCAATTAAGGTGACTTGACTTGACTTGACTTGGTAAGGTTTTATTTCATTGGTGGACATAATGACTTAACTGTCTTTTTACGTGTCGCGCCGCTGTGCTACGGGGTGGAGAACACTGTGCACAGCCGGACTTGTACTCTCCGGAAACAGTCCTCTGAAAAATGTGCAGCACAGAGTCGAATATTTTGATTGTATTGTTTCTGGAACAGTGTTGTAAATAAAGCTTAACTGCTGCTTTGTTATTGTGTCCTCTTTTGGAAGGCCAAAGAAAGTAGTTTGGCTTTCACAACGAAAAACACAGCGTCTCCACGACATGGCCTTTCCAACAGCAAACAAAATAAATATTACATGATAAACAAACGATTACAGAAATGCTATTCATTTGTTTAACAATGTAATCGAAACTAATTTGCAGCAGAAGTCACAGAACAGAGTGAAATGTTATAATTTTTATGTTAACTGCATGCTTTTAATAAATGCGACTGAAAACAATGCCATTGATATGACAATTTAATACAAAAGAATCAAAATAGAGAATGTGAAGCTGACGTCATGCCCTTTTGAGTTCTGGGTACCTGTCATGTTTAGACACCATATTAGGAGGATCCCGCTGCCTTATTGCTAACTAATTTAAGGCAGTGTTTTGAATTTCTATCGTGATTGTGAAAAATGTCCCATTGTAGGTCATTTATGCTGCATCAGAATTGCCATAGTAACTCACATCGTCGTTCAGGGAGAAAACCAAACAATGTAATATGTTTTTTCACCTTTGCTACGTGTAAAAACAAGGAAAGCAGGTTAAGGGGGTGACAAGAAGACGGCAGATAGCAAATATATTTTATATTAATAATGTCACTGATAAAACCCACTGCCTATCACTCAATAAAATAATCAAATTGCTGAGTGTTTTTGAAAGTTTGGTATTTTGTTTGGTTTAAAATCAAAACACTGCCTTAAAATCACTATGCAGAATGGCAGCGCGGTTTTCCTAATATGGCATCTAAACAAAATGCTTAACCAACGCGGTGTGACGTCAGCTTCACATTCTCTATTAATGCCACAATTTTAATATTAAATATAAATAAGAATTTGTACACATTTGTACGGCTGTAAAGTAATTCATACATACATTTATATTTTAATGTCAATACATCAGTATTATACGTTTTAGTGTGTATGAAAACATAAGTAAAAGGACATGTGGTAGAACCAATAGGCCTACACACAAATACTCCTGAGATTAAGTTGCAGCGGCATATCTGTGTTGTATTTTTAATTTAAAGCTGTATCTTGACATGTTCATTGTCTTTAAAATCAGGGGCTGTGCTGATAGCTCATCTTGTGCAGACAAACGTTTCTGTTAACCACTCCTAATTGAAATTTTTTTTTTTTTTTTTTTTTTTTTTTGTGTTGGTTTCTTTAATGTATGTTTTGTGCCTAGGTCTGCCTGGATGTGCCATTTGCTTCGGAGATCAAATTTCCAGTAGTGATTCTTCCTCTTCAGTCTTTATCAGGTGTAAGTAGTGCTACAAACAGTGACTTTGGAATCTGGAATCAACTACCAGGAGGCAATGTATACCCCAACCCGCCTCCTATGCCTCCATCTGTCCCACCATTTAATATGGTTGAACCACCTGGTCATTGTGGTGCTCTAGGTTACCCTGGACCTCCTCTGAGTCAATACCCTGCTCCTGCTTACCCTGGACCTCCTCTTAGTCAGTTTCCTGCTCCTGGTTACCCTGGACCTCCGGATCAATTTGCTCCCCCTAGTTACGCTGGGCTTCCTGGTCCTTCTGGTCAATTTGGTCCTTCAGTTTCACATCAGTCTGACTCATCAGCTCCACCTCCATATCAGGAATGTCATTTGTATCCACAGTTGCCAGACCACCCTGAAATATCTTGACAAAATTATGACAACATTTATAGAATCACCTTGCCAATTTTAGTAAGTGATGTCGACTGTAATTAAAGGGGTCCTTTTGTGCCCTTTTACCAAGTCTTGATTTTGTTTTTGGGGCGTACTACAATGTTTCCATGCTTGATTGTTAAAAAAAGCATTATTTTTCACATATTTTTAGAGTATTACAGCTCCTCTCTCCCCAGTCTGGCTCGAACCATAGACTGAAAAAAAAAAAGGACAAAGCGTCTGTGACGTCACCCATAGACTTTCTGAATAGCGGTTTTGAAGCCATTTATGGGGGTATGGGTGGCGCCATCTTTGAAAATCTTGGGAAAGCCTAACCCTGCCCACCTTCTTGCAATCCATATATGGGTAAAAGGGCGGGCTTTGTGTGAGACTGAGCCGGCCGGTGGACGCGCCTCTTCAGTCAAGCAACCTCAGCTATCTGGAACGTTACAAGATCGACTGGCAGACTAGGCTACTTTTTACAGTCTATGGCTTCTACATTCACTGCAAAGCTGCTGAAGAGTACAACCCATCAGCTAATGCTCAAAATGGTATATTAAAAATGCTCAAAATATATTAAAACTCCAATGTGGGACATATCATACCATTTAATTGTCTATTTTCAAAATCTGCCGGTCGTTTTCCAAATCCCATACCCCACCTTTAGTAATAATTAGAGTAATAATTAAGGATGGCGTCAATTTTAAACCAATTCAAGCCCGCGACAATGTTAACGAACAAGAGGATCGCGCAGAACGGATTTCAAGCACAGACTTTGCCAGCATATTTTACAGGATGTTTCAGAGTGCTATGTTTTTTGTAATTTTTTATAGATTATAGATATGATGTTATCCACCATTTAATTATATTTGTCGGATACTATGATAATACAAACAGTAATTGATCACAAAACCATGGATAATTTTCCTGAGGAGCGGTGAACAGCCTTACAAAAACAAGAACTTACTAAAGCTACAGTAAACACTACATCAATACTGTAATTTTAGTTAGCAGGCGAGCGGAGGCAAATTTGTTTACATCATAGCAACTACCTAAAACTTATACTGTTAATAGAAAACACAACTACAAATAAGACATACTTACTAGTTGTGATCTATAATTAACAGATTGTTCCAAAAAAAGTGGGAACGGATACGTCTTTCAGGAGAAGCTTTTGTTTGTAGCCTGCGTTGTACTCTCTTATGTTCTGGAAGCTGTTCTCTGTAAAATTGCAGCGCACAGACAAACGTTGGGGTTATAATGTTCAGGAACAGTTTTAAAAATAAATTAACCACTCTGTTTATCTGCCTTAGGACAAACTTTTTCCCAATGTGGAAAAAACCGGAGACAACACTCTTCATCTTCTCTAGCGCAACTCAACCAGGCATCGCCCCTTTTTTTGTGAATTCCGTGGATGTACATTATTTAAATGAGTAACATTGTGACTTCACAAGAAACGTAAAAAAAAAAGTTTTGTAGTTCAAACGAGCTGTTAGTAGTTGTTCTTGAAAAAAGGATTCTGTTAAAATATCTCCCTTTGGAGTGGACTCTGAGCTTTGTAACCTTGCAGATCTTTTGTATGCTCAAACAGCAACATTACACACTAAAAGTGAAAAAGCATAATAGGACCCCTTAAAGGCACACTATGTACGATTTTTGGATTGAAAACCACTAGAACAATGCTACATATTTTGTTGACTTGTGTACTTGCATTATCCCAAATTCCAAAATGTTTAAATCCAGAGAAATAAGCAATGCATCGCCTATCAATGGCATCATACCTGCGTTACCCTCGATTTCCGGATTTATTCTGTAGAAACCATGGAAACAAGAAAGACGCTTTAAAATATTATGTTTTATTAGACAGGTGAGCAACTGTTTGAATACATTGAAAACTAATCATTCTTATATAGCTCAACACAGTTAGTCTTATTGTTTAAATTTCGTTTTCTTTACCGCGAGTAGTACCATGTTTTACCATACCTAATATCGATCTAGCTTACTGCAGTGTGTAACAAGTGTCTCATAGTAGCCGCATAGGAGAGAACGCACAGAATAGCATTATAACATAACTTTCAACACACTCAAATGTATCTAAACTGTTAACCCACATATAGAATAAGCGGAAGAGGTCATCTGCGGCATAATAAAAGCTCAACTTCTCTCGAGCCAAAATCACGTTCATCATTGCGGCTTTGTTTGAGCGTCCTGTAGCGGCGAAAAATTACATAGTGTTCCTTTTAAAGTTAAAAATAAATGATATACAGTTTTTTTATATATATTTCTAAACCTTTGGTATAGTGTATATTCTCTTGAAAAAGATAAATACTTCTTTATTATGAAGTATATACTATCCAGAAATGTTCTATGCCTTATAAAGTTGAAGGAAAAAGTATGTGAACCCTTGGATTTTTTTCTGCGTACATTGTTACAAAATAATCAGATTTTCAACAGTCACAACATCGAGTCTGCTTAACACGATTATGTATTTACATTTCAGTTTTACTGAACACTGACTATACTGTAGTTAGATTTGAATAAGTATTGTATATATTTTCATTTATGAATAAATATAAAACATCAAATTTAAATTACTCATTAATTACTCATATTATCATTAATAATCTGTGCAAAAAATATGCTCTGCCTGCATGTCTCAAGTTAAGCTCTGGGGTGATAGAGAGAGGATCACCCACATGGAAGTGCATCTATGTAGTAGTTTAGGCGATTCACTGCTGATTCAAGATATGAACAGATTTCAAGGTATGACAAAAGTCAGCCAATCAGCATTCTCTAATCTAATCCAAAAAGAGAGATTATTTTATCAACCCTAACGAGCCACACGTTTTCATAAAGATCATATTCAAGGTGAAGATGATTGCAGTGACATGCAGGAGTCTTACATTAGGAACATGCAAATTATTAATAATGAGCAAACTATGTAAGGTCAAGGTGGCTGGTATACTGTTCTGTTGGCATTTCCATGTGTTGGTATGGTATCCAACTTGTATTCATTTATATAAAAGAAAGCTTTAAACAAATGTAACATATATTTATCTATTTTATTTATATTTATTCTTCAGTTTTTGCTGTTGCACTGTTGGCTATAAATACATTGTGAATGATAGAAATAAAGCTTTTTTCTTACAAAAAATACAAATGTTCTGGAATGTTTTCACATGCACTTTGTTGTGCTCAATATAGTTCTAAAGTATGAACTCATTTGGTTATTTTTTATTATTTTGGATATTTCCTTCTGTTAACTCCTCTTCTTTAAAAAGAAAACTTCACTATTTTAAATTTAATAATTTCAGAATATCATTCTGGCACGGAAGTCACCACTGCATATTAACAATCTTGTACAGTAAATGGATGGGAAAACAGTAGTTTGAGTTATTATTAGATAAATATTGCAGTTTGCAGTTAGTATCAAGGGCTAACTCTTGAAAAGTCAGCATTAAACAGAAGTAGCGATAGTCTTTCATTCCTTCTGTTTGTGGCTTATTATGTCTGAGTGAAACGGCTTCCCGAACAAGAAAAAAAATGTAGGACGGGACTTGATTAGATCGTTGGATCATTGTGGCTTGCTATTGCTGTGATCTTGTGTGAGTGACAGGTTGTCATGGGGGAGAAGTTATTTTGATTAAAGATTAAGGGCACATGAATAATAATAATAATAAAGAATTGCACAGAATATATAATGTAAAATAAATACTGCAATATTCCATAAGAAAAAAATCCATTTTGATTTTATGGTGACTTTAATGGCACACATATATCTAGTTTTTTTCTTTTTCGGAGAGACATTTCGTGAGCTGAACAATTGAACATCTATATCTATCCCTCACAGATCACTTTTATTCCTCTCAAAACTTAAATATAATACTCTGACTATATAGATCTTTCACAAAAAATGAATGGGGAAAATTGTTTGATGATTTAATTAAATATGTATAAATGCTACTTTGTGTGTCTAGTTCATCCTACGTACAGCATATTCATGGATAAGCAACAAAACTTTTGAATCATGCAATATCCGTCTATTGGAGAGGTGTGGTGTGGAGTTATAGCTCACATGACAATGTTAACGGGGGCAGATGTAGCCTACATTCAGTTTGCATTAATAGGCCTACTACAAACATGCATGCTTGATGATACTTAATTCATATTGATAGATGATTATTTATTTACATTTTGTAGCAAAAAGGGGACAATTCAGTTATTGGTATGAAAACAAGTCAATCAAACAGTCGATGTAGATCAAAAATCTGAATGTGTCTAACAATAATCTATACTATTGTAAAGGCTAAACAACAACAAGTAACAAGAACAAAGATTTAGATTAATTATATTCTACTGTGTGTGGTGTGTGTGTGTGTGTGTGTGTGTGTGTGTGTGTGTGTGTGTGTGTGTGTGTGTGTGTGTGTGTGTGTGTGTGTGTGTGTGTGTGTGTGTGTGTGTGTGTGTGTGTGTGTGTGTGTGTGTGTGTGTGTGTGTGTGTGTGAAAACAGTGCATGCATGCAGTCAGTCACTGTCATCTTCAGGAGGTTACCCAAGTTCTTCCACTGCCTGAAAAAAACAACAACCAGATAACAATATTTACCAATCACTTCAGTTACTTTTTAATTGATTTTTAATTACACTTAGGTGTAAGTAAATACGTGAATGGATAAATCATTCTAGAGAATGTTTATCTTCAAACGAACGACTCCGTATTGAAACTCATCTCCGACGGCAAGCGGTAAATCTCTTAGGCGATACAAATACTTCAGATATAGGCTACATTTTGACATATGCCGTCTTGTTTTGTCCCGAACAGCAAACAGAAAAATTAGTTTCTCAAACTCCGGTATGCCCCACCCCCAGCTGGAAGTCAGCATACTTTGCTGATTGTTTCCTGCAGCAATCGCCTGCCAGTCCATACTACAGAACGTTTACATTGAGTTCAAACGTCAGAAGCGGAAACTGCACTGGAGACACGATGTCCCTCACCGTGAAAAACATTTCTGTCATTTACAATCCTATCAATCAGAACAATACCTTCACCAGCGGGGATTTTATATCGGGACAAGTCATTCTAGATGTAGCGAAGGACACGCAAATGCAGTCGCTGAGTGTGAAAATTAAAGGGAAAGCAACGGTTTTGTGGACGGAACGACACGCTAAAACCACTGTTGTTTACACGGATAAGGAGAAGTATTATTCCGTGGAGAAGTTTTTTGTTCGGGAGGGAAAGAAACATGGTAAAATGAATGTGTAGTTGTTATGGTAGCCTAGAGTTAATGGAAATCTGGTCGATTTAAATAGCTTTATTTTGTTCTGTAACTTGATCTTGTAGGTAATGTCCACGAGACGCTGAGAGATCCATCAGGACAGCCGTGTAAGTCTGGTCGCGGATGAATATTGCAAAAAGAGCTTTGAGAATTAAACTTAAAAGCATGCTATCTGCTTTAATATATATATATTTTTTTAGATTCTTCGGTTGTGGCACCAGGTCGTCATGTTTATCCATTCACGTTTCAGTTGCCTCTACAGTAAGTTAAATGTAAAATCTAGTAAAATGTAGGCTAATTGACTGTAAAATGTGTATGTGGGTCTATAACAAAAAGGATGTCCGCCTAGATAATACAGGCTAAAGAAACGTATTTGAAGGGCAAAGTAAAAAAAAAAAAGGTGTAGCCTATATATATATATATATATATATATATATATATTATATATATATATATATATATATATTATATATATATATATATATATATATGTGTGTGTGTGTGTGTATGTATATATATTAGGGCCGGGACTTTAACGCGTTAATTAAGATTAATTAATTACAGACTTTAACGCGTTAATTAAGATTAATTAATTACAGACTTTAGACTTTGCACCGCGGAACGTTTCTTACTGGATGAGTTTCGGCGGACCGATTTTACTGGAGCACCAACTAGCGTCAGAAGAGCTGACGGGATCGCGCTTCATAGATCGCCTCAGTCGGACTAAATTAAGTTCTTTTGTATTTAGCCCTACAAATGTGACTCACACCTTCACTCTCAAAGAGGTTATTTTTTATTATGAAAATCCAAAGTTGCTTTCCCTTGAGTATGTTGTTAACTTCTTTATCTTGTATGCAAAATTATTCATCCACAAGCAAAAATGGCTTAAATCTCCTTTGAGCTTTCCTCTTTTTCTGGCTGATTTTGACTCTTTTATTTCGTCCCTTAGACTTATAACTAAATAACAAGAAAAGTGAAAATGTTTTGATGCATTATGATGATTTATTCAAAGACATGACTTGACATTATTATGCTTTTCTTTCTTTTTTATGTATTACATAATTTGATGTATGCAAACCCAGGATATTTATTTTCTGTTAGGTACCTTTGTTTGTTTGTACACCTTGCTTAACTTCCCTGAGTTGGTAGTTATGTATAAGTTCTGCAATAAAAAAAATAGATCGCCTAGATCACTTTGGTTGGCCCCGTGGATGGGAAATTTTGTTATAAAAAACTAACGGATGGAAGCGTCGATAAGAGCATGGTTGTGTGCAAGCTATGCAACAAAGAATTCGCTATTGCTATTAGTGTAGTGTATGCTATTGCTACACTTAATGGCAAAAATTGCACTGGTCTGTTGGACTTGGTTGAACAAAAATAAACAATATGTTGTTGCTTAAGCTTATGTATTCAGTCATTATTCAATGGTATACTAAAAATCCATGTGAAAAAAATGACTTCTCACTGTTCTCAGGTCAAATATTTATGCGATTAAAATGCGATTAATTTCGATTAATTAATTACAAAGCCTCTAATTAATTAGATTAATTTTTTTAATCGAGTCCCGGCCCTAATATATATATATATATATATATATATATATATATATATATATATATATATATATATGTGTGTGTGTGTGTATATTTTTAAGTGTTTTTTAAGTTTTTTTTTTTTTAAGTGTTCACTCATTTGGCTTTATGAACTAACAATTGTTTCCAGTGTAGGGATTTATGTATGTATGTGTGTGTGTGTGTGTGTGTGTGTGTGTGTGTGTGTGTGTGTGTGTGTGTGTGTGTGTGTGTGTGTGTGTTGTAATTTTTGTATTCATCTTGTTTTCATAAATATTTTTTAAACCTTTTATATTAAGACAAACATAAATGTCCTTTAGTGTACCATCAAGTACAAAAAAACCCTAATACTTTCTTTGCACTTTGAGTATGCAGATTAACACAACTGTTATTAAAAAGGTTTAATATCCAGACATTTTGGTTATGCCTCACAAACTTTGATTTGGTGGAGTTGTTCAGATATTAATTATATCTTAAAACAAAATGGCTTGACTGCACAATTTAATATAAATATATTTCTAAAATATTAACTAGTAATGGGCGATATAAACGATATGCGATATAAACGATATAAAATTGGTCTACGATAGAGATTTTAATTCTATTGCACTATCGCGATATTGCATGTTGACGCAATTTTCCCGCAAAAATTTAGAGCCACGAGCTGCAACCGGCAGCAACGCATCGTCATATTCGTCATCTTGAGTAAACATGCGTCTGAAAGCGAAACGGAGGGGCTGGTGAAAAAGACCGGTGCAACATCCATATTTGGATTAGGTTCGGATTTAAGCCGTCCGACGAACAGCAGCAAACTATACTCTGTAGGGGCAACAGTTCTGGCTAACACCTGTTTCACACATACTCCGTTTGCGGTTCATATGGCATATGCGGTGTGTATTTTTTCCGTACCCATGTTAACAGGCCTGCACGCGGATGCGGTGCGGCAATGCGTTGAGATCGTTTCAGCACCGAGTCTGTGCTGCACGTGCTGAATTAAAGTGACAGCGCATGGCTTGTGGTCAAAATGAACACGAATTGATATGAAAATATAGTAATCTCTCCTTAAATGCATTTATACTACTATTTTTCAATCATTTTCTTTTTAACTTTAAGCTCGGGGTAATAAGCAAGGAAAACTACACAGTTAAGTTACCTCAACAACGCGACAATAATGGATGTTTGTCTCTTGTGGAGGTGGAAAAACAAGTTCTTTGTGACCGCAATATTTCTTGTAAAAAAGATTTAAATGCAAAAGAAAAGGTATGGTAAGCTGTTTTTGTCAATTGTGTATGCTTTAATTTAAAATGTTTGCAATTTTAACATAAATGTAGTAAATGTAGTTGCTTTTTAAGCTTTTTCTTTGTTAAAGTCTCTGCAGCTAGTGTACTTGGATTTTATTAATCTGCAACATTATGTTGTATAATTTAAGTTTTGCATAATAAATGTTCTCAAAACTACATGTGTTTCTTTTAAAACAAATAGCCTACATAGCAGTTTGACTTTCCTTATGGTCTATCTAACCTGTTCTGAAATTGTTCTATTATAATATATATATCGCGATATATATCGTTATCGCAAGCGGCTGCAATGTATATCGCAATATGGATTTTAGGCCATATCGCCCATCCCTAATATTAACATAGAACTTTTAATTTAGCTACTATTTATTTTTTCAAGAATTTAAACCTTTTAATGATACTTTACTTTCTACTGTACAATTATTGTAAATTATTTTCTTATAGGCACTTCCCACCAACCTTCAAAGGTTCAGTTGGAAAAATCGTCTACACTTTGGAGACAAAACTATCCCGATCAATGCGTATTTCTAGCAAAGCCAAAGCAGAGTTTGACTATGTCCCCAGTCCTGTTGTGTCCAATCCTGAACTAATGGTGAGATTAGACTATATCCCATGCACTGTCTTTCTAATGTATATCATACATTCCTCTTCTATGTTTTGAGGTTCAGTCCCCTCTCTTTTACATGTTTTGTCTCGTTTAGGCGCCTCAGTATGGAACCAAAGATAAACAAATGAAACTCTTCACCTCTGGGAGTGTCTCCATGAACATAAACACTGAGAAAATGGGATACTACCTCGGTAAAATTATATTATAACACCTCAGCAGTGTTCATGTTTTTATTTCTCAAACTAAAAGTTTTATTACTATAGACAACCATTTCTGAATCTTTGTAAGAAGATGAAATGTATATAAAATATACCAAATATCTCTTGAGTAGGTGAGAGGTGGATGGATGGATATTTTCCATGAGTTTCTTGTTTTTTTCTATGTAAACACTGTTGTGTAAGCAAGTAGATTAAGATAATGAATGTGGTAATTTCAGATCGTGTGATTCAGCTATTCTGCCCTACAAAGCCAAACGGCAGTATACGCAGAGTGCAGAAATGAGAAAAATGACTTTAAAGGGATACTCCACTTTTTTTGGAAATAGGCTCATTTTACTACTCCCCCAGAGTTAAACAGTTGAGTTTTACCGTTTTCGAATCCATTCAGCCGATTTTCTGATATTTAGAAGAATATCAGTAACCAGACAGTTTCTGGTCTCATTGACTTTCATAGTAGGAAAAAATATACTATGGGAGTCAATGAGACCAGAAACTGTCTGTAAAACTCAACTGTTTAACTCTGGGGGAGTTGTAAAATGAGCCTATTTCCAAAAAAAGTGGAGTATCCCTTTAAAGTTATCCTGTCATCCAGCCTAAGTAGTTGTAGGTAGATTATTGGACATGTGGCTGTTTTGTTACTTTATATTAGCTTATTCTTTGTACATAATCAATCCTCATATTTTTTGAATGTCATGAAAATGTGATAACTCATTTTTGACCAAAAATGCAGTTATTGCCTTTTTGTTTTGTAGGGCAGTAGTGTAATAATAATTGACAAAGAAGTTACACATTTCGTGCTTGAAATCAACCATAAGTCCATCTGAACCCACTGACCACTTGAAGAACTAGTTCTACCTTTTTTCCCCCTCCACTTGTTGTGGAATATCATCATTTATACAGCTTACACAAAATGTATAGATGTAACTATTATGTAAAAATACAGCTTTCTTTATAAATGTAAAATTTTAATTGTGTATTTTTCTCTGTGTATTTATCTCTCATACATAACATTATTCTGAATAAAGATGCCTATTTTGAGAGTCATAGTTTCTTGAGATAATTCATTAAGTAATTTTAATTTACATAATCATGTCTTATTGTGTCTCACTACAGGAGAGGGCTTGAAAGTTTTGGCTGAAGTTCAAAACAATTCATCCCGTACAATCAAGCCAAAATACTGCCTGTATGAAAAACACAGTTTTTTCGCAAGCGGAAAGAGAAAACTTCACACACAAGACCTTTTTAAAGAGGAAGGGGAACCTATTGAGCCGAACTCAAGAAAAACCGTCACCAAAGTGCTGCCCATTCCTCCCAGCCTTACCGTCTCTATCCTAAACTGTAGGATCCTCAAGGTTGAGTACAGACTCAGGGTGAGTTTCAGCATCTAAAGCAAAGAAAAACAGTCAAACAATGAAGTGAACAAATACATTTGCGTGTGTCAAAATCCAGCTTTAAAAAGATTTTAATTCAAAACTGGATTTTGACATGGCAACCATCTTTTAAATCAAGAGCTGTGTTGATTGTTCATCTTGTACAGAGACACATTTCTGTTGCCATTACCCACTCCTAATTTGTTCCTAGGTCTACCTGGATGTGCCGTATGCCTTAGACCCGGAGATCAAATTCCCAATAGTGATTCTTCCTCTTCAGTCTTTATCAGCTGCAAGTAGTGCTACAAACAGTGACTTTCAAATGTGGAATCAACCAGCAGGAGGCAATGCATACCCCAACCCGCCTCAATCTGCCCCACAACTTAATGTTGTTGGACAACCTGGTCAGTTTGCTGCCCCTGGCCACCACAGGCCTCCTCTGAGTCAATATCCTGCTCCGGGTTACCCTGGACCTCCTCTCAGTCAGTTTCCTGCTCCTGGTTACCCTGGACCTCCGGGTCAGTTTGCCCCCTCTAGTTACGCTGGACTTCCTGGTCCTTCTGGTCAATTTGGTCCTTCAGTTTCACATCAGTCTGACTCATCAGCTCCACCTCCATATCTGGATTATCAACTATATCCACAGATGCCAGACCACCCTGAAAAATCTTAAAATCCCCTTCTAGGTTTCTTTTATTATTATTGTTTTGTCTACATTGCTAGAATGATTCATATTAATGAAGGCTTTCAAAATTAACGTGTTCATTTTTGCAGTGTAACGCTTTAAAACAGTTGTTAATTGTGTTAAATTTTCCCATCATCCTTTAGCTAGCGTTACATTACACGCTCTTATTCATGCAAATGCTTTTAAACCATTCATGCATGATAAGACACAAAAGACAAGTCTCCTGTCTGTAAAGCAGCTTCAGACAGCAATTGAATGGGCAAAAACCTGTTTTGTCGAATATCCTCGCAAGCACAGTCCTTTATGAGTTAAATGTAGTCTTAAATAAACATAAAGAGTTATTAGAAAATGAGATGCGTGTCAGATCCGCTTCACATCTTAAAGTGACAGCAGCCTAATAAACCTGCAGCTGTCTGTCATTAAGGATAATCAAAGAACAAAAGAAAAAGACTGAATAACTTTTGTAGATTTAATAAGGATTCATCTATATTTCATTTCTATATTTTTTTGCAGTGAAGACTGTGAAGTGTTTGTTAACCTTATTAAATTTCTGTATAAATCATACTTGTTAGACCTACCTAAAAATCTTAAAGCACCATTTACGAGGTTACATGGGTCAAAAACAATAAAATCAGCAACTTTTTGTGCATTTTAATAGGGCAAGTAAAAATCTAAACCTGTCTGACTGGGCCAATAGGAAAAATGTAGCCCTGATATATTGATGGACACAGGTGAATGTGACATTATAATTCACTTTAAATTAAAAGTTTTTATATTTTTTAAACGCCTAATAAATGTTACAATTTATAGCTTGAAATTATACTGTAATGCCAGCTATGACTAAAATTGAGAAAGACAATCTATCAGTAGCAGTATATCGGTGATACTGTCCTTCTCTAAAAATATACTGTCTTTACATACATTCATTTAGAGATTAAATGTGTAATTATTACAATATACAAATATAAAAAACTTAATTACAACAAGAATGCGATTAATTAGTAAAAAAAATGTTAATCAATTGACAGCACTAACATTAATATGTAACCTTTTATATTTTTATTAAGCTAAAAACATAGATTATATGTTTGTTTTTCTAAACCTTTATCTAAACCTTCATTATAATGCTTTATTTTACATCCCTTAAAAATGACAAATCCTGCTTCATTTATTATTAAGGAGTATACGTTTCCCATATATGTTTTATGCCTTATACAGTTGCATGAAAAAATATGTAAACCCTTTTATTTACTATGACTTTTTGAAAAGCAGAAAAACAAGTCTGCTGAAAAAAACAACCATATATATTGCCATATAATGTTTTTTAACACTGACTTTATACTGCAACTAGACTGAATAAGTGTTTTATATATTTGTTTTATTCATGAATGAAATTAAAACCTCTTTTTACTCATGTATATTATAGGACCAATCTTGTAACGGATGAAAAACCAGCAGTTAAAGTAGTTCATTATCAGTTAGAAATGATGTATTGATGTTGTTTGAGGTTAAAGAGTAGCCTTTTTTATATGCGGCTCCCTAAAGCTACACTATTTCCATTTGGGCCATCTAAAAAAAAAAGGCATGCATCTTGCGGAAGAACATTGTTTGAATGTGGTTTGTGGCACCGCTGAACACATGGAAATCTAAAAGATATAATATGAACAGGTGTTGTGTGTTATTGTTTTGATTTTATTGGAAACATTGATATTTTAAAATAAATGAGGTATCAGTAGTTTAACAAAATGTTGGTTGTTTTTCTTTTGTTTCTTTTTTCTTTACAACCCTGATTTTCCAGGGGCCAGACTGGGAATGGCTGTAACACGAGTTGTAACACCACCAAGTCCACCAATTAGGGATAACCTGAGTCCTATGATAAATTCATAATTTACCCACTTCTGTCAAGGCTGGTACATGCAGATTTTATAAAGAAAAAAATTAATTTTGGGTCGTTGTTGTTTTTTGACTAAAACTGTATTTTTGTTTAGTACTTACCTTTTGCAGAAAAAATCATATAACTTATATTAGATTAAATTGTAGGTTCTTAGGCTCAATGTTATGCATTTTCAACCTGCTAATTTCAAACTTTTGACAGCTAAACACTGTCGGTGGGGCAAGTTGTTGTAACACATCTTTAAAAGATGTTACAACCATCCCCTTACATACAATTAAAAACTGTTTATTTTTAATAATTTTACAGAATGTTGTAGTGGAAATCTTAATATTGGCTGATTAATAATGAACATTGCATTGAAATACCATATGATCTCTGTATTCCTGAGCATGAGAACAGAGAGCCTTGTGTTCTATTGTTATGTTAATACAGCGAGAGGGTGTGTGAGACATGCAGCAGGCAGAGAGCAAGTGACCTCTGACTTCAGAGGTGAGAAGACCCCCTGGTCTTAGGGACAGTCGTAAAGTTATTTTGTTCCTCTCATCTAAATAACAATTGACAAGAGATTGCTTTGAAGAGAAGGCTGCTAGCCAGAATCTTGCTCCTCGTCTCACTCCGCCTACAGCTGGACTGTATGGTTGGACTGGGGACTTCTTGCAAGAATAAATAATTTTAAAATACAATTTGGATTCCTGATGTCTCTTACGCTGTGATGTTCTTTGTTTAATTATTGTTTTTGTCACAACAATGCCTAGACAGTGGAGAAGCAGATAGATGTACGTGCCTGCCAGTGTTTAAAAAAAAAAAAAAAGGAACTGATTAGGTTTCAAAGAAGGGCAGGTCAGTCAGATCAGTTGCGACAATAATAATGTTGAAAGCCAGTGGTGAGGATTCTGAGACCTTAGACAATGAAAACTTTTATGTTGTCTGTATGGAGCCGTTTGTCAGGTAAAATGTCCCCAATGCAGTTTCTAGGGCCAACAAGCCTGCACTCTAGACTTAAAAACTCTGATAACACTGTCAAACAGAAAGTGTATTTGAGCTGTGGTTGATCACGGAAAGAGAGGCATTGTTTTAAATTGTTCCTCCTTTGGATTGTTTCAGTAAACATGTTTTTGAAGCTTGTTCAGGTGTGGCTGCTGTTTTTGCTTCTTTTGTCTAATTGTTACAACTTACCCCAGCATGTGTTACAATATCCCAGTAGTGGGGAAAGTTGCTTTCCAAAACCTTCACCCTCTCTGCTCCTCTCTGGTGAAATGAGCTGTCAATCTGCTGAAACCATCACAACTTTCAAGAATCAGCTCATAACACACATTTTCCACCAGCCCTTAACCACTCCACAACCAATGCTCCTCTATAAGTCGCTTTGGATAAAAGCGTCTGCAAAATGCATACATGTAAATGCTGTCATATTTTTTTTGAAATTAGAAATGATCTTCACTCTTGCAAATTATAATACAATTCTGAATTGTCGGAGAGCTCAAATGACTATGTAAATGAAAACACTTTTTGTTTTAATTGACCATCAATATATGCCTGTTCAATAGATGATGAATGGTTCCATGACCAAAACAACAAATATTGTATTTTATTTTTACTTTAAATGTAAATTTGGTAGTTTTACAGTGGCAGGCTACTGGTAGATTGTGCATGCTACGTGTGCAACAGAATGTGGATGTACCGTAACTACTAAAGGTAAATTCCAAGAATGACATATGACCCACTGGCTTTTTCTCTGTTTTGTACACACCTTTGTCTCATTAACACTCCCATACATTCAAAGACAAATCCAGCTGCCCGGAGACAGTTTGAGCAGCAATATTTATGCTATTAAATCTGAAAGTAAAACATAAACAGACTGCTATTATTCTATGGAAGTCTTTTAAACTGATTTGTAGCCTTTTTGCAACACTGCCTCTCTGTAACCAGTTATGTAAATAAATGAGCAGATATTTCAGTACTGGTGAATATTCAGGTGGAATATATGAAAAATGAAGGATGAGTCTCGGCATCAAGGTCAATCGATTGCATCAGTAAACCACCTCCGATAGACCTACGGTTCGATCTCTGAGTTGTCAGAAATACCGGTTAATCTATGATTTTTTTTTCTTGACATTTTGTGACTTTTAAGAGTATGTAATGGACATACATGCATGCAAAGTGAGAATATACTGATGTGTTTTGAAGTGTACATAATTTCGATTTCGATTTTGATGTTCGTGGGTCAATTTAACCTGCATATTTTTTTTGATCCATGGCAACTGTCCAAAACCAAAATGAAACCATTTTTTTTGGTTTTATGTTGGTATGGTTTGTTGGTTCTCTTACGAGAGTACTCTCGTGTTGCGTAAGCTAGCTTACGCTACGGGGAAAACTCCTTTTCTTGAGAATACTGAAGCCAAAAAATTATCCTTTAATTTTCTCATATTTAAAACGCATGCTTGCACAGAGCAGACCTAGAATAGGCAGCTCGTACGCCTATTGGCTGCTCTGCGGCAAGATGCTGCAACCTATCGGTGGACTGGGAGTGACGTCAGCACCAATAGCAGCGCGGGTGCCTGAGTGCGTCACAACTCGCCAGAATAGGCGCGGCTTACCTCTATATAAGCCAGGTCCAGATAGGATGTTCTTCGATTTTTCTCCACTTCAGCGAAGTATCCACATCGCTGACTCTCCAGAGAAGCCGCGCCGTCGAACAAGCATCTCAGCGGGACGAGCCCTCTGCATTGCAGTCCGAAGCCGCCTTCGCCGCTTCACCGCCGTACCTGCTGCGCTATCCGGCGCCCATATCCTTTTCACTACTATATCTCATTCTAAAAGAGCAAAGAGGCGTTGTTGCAAATGCCTCGTTTTTCCAACTGCGGCTCGTGCCGAGCCCCCTCAGCGTCGGGGACCGCCACATCCTGTGCGTTTCCTGCCTGGGACGAACACATGCGGACCACGCGCTTTCCGTGGGCGGCTGCCCGGAATGTGACGACATGGCCGTGTCGACCCTGCGGGCTCGACTCGCCACCTTCAACGTGGATCCTGCACCTCCGCTCCTCTCTTCTGGGCCGCGCCGTAAAAAGCGCCGTTCACAGAGGATGCCCGAGGCTACCATCACGAGCGCCCGCACACCGGCTCTTTCCCCGTGTGCCTCGCTCTCCGACTCCCCCTGCTCGATCACGGCCGGGCAGCCCTGCGCCCCCGTCGTGTGTCCGGATTCCGGGGGGGACGACGCGGATGAAGACATCTGTTCCATTGACGCCTCGGGTAGCGAAGGGTGGTCGGGCCCCGAAACCGGCCCCGCCCCTTCCTTGCTCGAGCCCGGTGACGGGCGGACGAGTCTGGATACTGAGCTTCTCCGCCTCACTACCAGGGCCGTAGGGGACCTCGGCCTCGAGTGGTCTTCACCCGAAGAGCCCGTACGCAGCCGGCTGGATGGCTGCTTCCTCACGGGCCGCCGCTCGTCTCCTATCGCTAGGCCCATCCCCTTTCTGCCGGAGCTCCACGAGGAGCTAGTCAAGAGCTGGAAGGCGCCTTTTTCTGCGAGGCTTCGCCCCTCCCCCTCCACGCTCTCCGTTGTCGACGGCGCGAAGGAAAGGGGCTATTTGTACATCCCGCCGGTCGAGGAAGCGGTGGCCACGCACCTCTGCCCACCGTCTGCTGGATTCCGGTCGAAGCCAGTACTGCCTTCGAAGCCCTGCAGGGTTACTTCGTCGCTGATTGGTCGCGCTTACGCCGCCGCCGGTCAAGCCGCGTCAGCACTGCACTGCATGGCCGTGCTGCAGGTGTTTCAAGCCAACCTTCTCCGCACTATGGACGAGGCGGGCTCGACGCCTGAGAACTTCAGAGACCTGAGAAGCGCTACGGATTTAGCCTTGCGAGCTACTAAGTCCGCCGCCCAGGCCGTCGGTCGCAACATGGCGGCTCTTACCGTGACCGAGAGACACCTATGGCTCACGCTATCCGACATGAAGGAGGCTGACAAAGCTGTTTTCCTCGACGCGCCAGTATCCTCTGACGGCCTCTTCGGCCCAGCAGTCAAGGGCTTCACCGAGCGCTTCACGGAGGTACAGAAGACGTCACAAGCCATGCGACACTTCATTCCGAGGCGCTCTAGTTCCGCTGCAGGTCGCCCGAAACAGCCGCCTGCCCGAAGCTCAGCGCCGCCGCCTCCTCAGCCGCCAGCTTCTCAGCGCCGCCGCCCTGCTGACAACCGTCAGCGCGCACGCTCTGGTAGCCGCCAGGGTCCGCCTCCCCCCAGGGGACCCCGACCAAAGATCGTGCTGAACCCTGAGCCTCCCAAGACTTCCTGACCGCGCTCAGGAAGCGACAATGCGCGAGTCTCGCCGCGGCCGGACCGCCATTGAAAGCAGCACGCATCGCTCTCACAGCTCCCTCGACGGAGGCGGCTGGAGTAGTGTACTTCGCAGCCAACGAGCCCGTTACGTTACCCGCTCGCCTGCACACAAAAGCCGTTTTCACGGCTACCCAGATAAATCTCAAAGAGAGCATTATGTCTGTTTTTCCGGCTCACGCCGAAGGTGTTTTAAATGTAGGAAATGTGCCCACTCCTCAGTGCCCACCCCTACACATAAGCACGGCCCGTCCAGTGACACTCACTCATACACGGCCCACATCAATAAAGGCTCACGCCTCCCATGTTTCAAAGGTAGTACATGTGCCCACCCCCCAGTGCTCACTTCTACCGTTAAACACTGTTTGTCCCGCCGCACACACTCACTCAGAGGTATCTCTAATAAACACAGACTGTGCGCTGTGTGTAGAGAGCGCGCGCACTTCTATAAGCGCGCGCCCTCTGACAGGCGCTGCGAGATGCGTGTCACACACACGCACCGTTCAGAGCCCAGGCGTCATCCTTCCTCTAGCTTTACGGCTAAAAGCGTGGGAAATGATTCCGAATGTGTCCGAATGGGTGCTGAACACCATAAAGCGGGGCTATTTACTGCAGTTCGCTCGCAGACCCCCGCGTTTTACAACCAGGGTCGAAACTACAGTACAAGGCGATGTTGCACATCTGCTGCGTGCCGAAATAGCGAAGCTGCTGCAGAAAGGGGCTATAGAAACCGTTCCTCTGAATCTCAGCCAGTCCGGTTTTTACAGCAGGTACTTCCTTGTTCCCAAAAAGGATGGCGGTCTCAGACCCATCCTAGATCTCAGGCGTTTAAACAGAGCGCTGATGAGGAGATCGTTCAAAATGCTCACGACCAGGCAGATCCTCGCGCAGATTCGCCCGGGGGACTGGTTTATTTCTCTGGATCTGAAGGATGCCTATTTTCAGATTCAAATAGCGCCCCGTCACAGGCCTTTCTTACGATTCGCCTTCGAGGGTCAGAGCTATCAATACACCGTCCTGCCGTTCGGTCTGTCTCTAGCACCCCGTACTTTTACGAAGTGCATAGACGAGGCGCTCGCCCCCCTGAGATTACGGGGATGCGCATACTGAACTATCTGGACGACTGGCTTATATTAGCCCAGTCAGAATCAGAAATAATAGCCCACCGGGCTTTATTACTCAGTCACTTGCGAGACTTGGGTCTCCAAATCAACTGGACCAAGAGCTCGCTGTCTCCCAGTCGGAAGATTTCCTTCCTGGGGACAGACTTAGACTCCGTGTCTATGACAGCACGGCTGACGTCACAGCGCGCGGTGCAGATACAGCGCTCAGCGGCGTCCTTCAAAGTCGGCTGTGTTTTTCCTCTGAAAGTGTTCCAGAGGATGCTAGGTCTTATGGCCTCAGCCTCGGCAGTGCTTCGGTTGGGTCTGCTGCACATGCGCCCCCTCCAGCGCTGGTTGAAAACGCGAACCCCGCGACGAGCATGGACTTCCGGTCGTTTTCGCCTCAGGGTGACCCAAGCTTGCGTCACAGCACTGGGACCCTGGAGGGTGTCAGACTGGTACCAGTCCGGCACCGCTCTGGGAACGACTTCGTCACGGAAGGTTATCTCAACGGACGCCTCCAACTCAGGTTGGGGCGCCCTGTACGAGGGCAGGCCGGTTTTCGGCCACTGGACGGCTCGGGAGGGCCATCTCCACATAAACTGCCTAGAAATGATAGCAGTTGTGAAAGCCCTAGAACATTTTCTCCCCTTGTTAAAGGGCCAGGACGTTCTAGTCCGTACGGACAACATGGCGGTGGTGTCCTACATAAATCGCCAGGGCGGTCTCAGATCGCGACGCTTACACGCGCTGGCGGAACGCCTGCTGATTTGGTCCCATCTCAATTTAGGGTCCCTCGCAGCAGCGCATGTGCCGGGACTCCAGAACGTGGGCCCGGACAGGCTGTCAAGAGACAATGTTCCCCCAGGGGAATGGTCTCTGCACCCCCTAACAGTCCAGTTACTGTGGGATACGTTCGGCAGAGCGAAGGTCGATCTCTTTGCATCAGCAGAGAACGCGCACTGTCCAATATTCTTCACGAAGAGCACGGATGCGCTGGCCCGCGACTGGCCCAGCGGCCCGCTGTACGCGTTTCCCCCGATCGCACTATTACCACAGGTAATCAAGCGAGTGAGGGAATGCGGATGCTCTGCGCTCCTAGTGGCGCCGCTCTGGAGGAACCACGTTTGGTTCTCAGAACTGATGCAGCTCACGCGCACAGCTCCGTGGCCGATCCCCTTGAGGAAGGATCTCCTCTCTCAGGCCGGAGGCGCGATTTGGCACCCGCGCCCCGATCTGTGGGCACTGCATGTATGGGTGGTCAACGGATACCCACTGACCTCCCGGCCGGGGTGCTGAGTACAATTACCCAAGCTAGAGCGCCCTCTACGAGACGGCTCTATGCATCTAAGTGGTCAGTGTTTTCTGGCTGGTGTTCGGCCCGAAACCTAGACCCACCGCGCTGCAGCGTTGCGGAAGTTCTTTCCTTCCTCCAAGAGCTTTTGGATGAGGGCAGGTCCCCATCCACGCTTAAGGTGTATGTTGCAGCCATTGCAGCATTCTCAGAACCTCTGCACGGCCAGCCTCTGGGGAAAAACGATCTTATTGTTCGTTTTCTTAGAGGAGCTAGGAGGTTGAACCCTCCGCGACCTCCCATGGTTCCGGCCTGGGACCTCTCCATGGTCCTGGAGGCCATGAAGGGTGGTCCATTTGAGCCCCTGCAGTCTGTGGACTTACGGTGTCTCTCGTTCAAGACCATTTTTCTCTTGGCTCTCGCTTCAGTGAAGCGAGTGGGGGACTTGCACGCGCTCTCTGTAAGTGCGTCGTGTTTGGAATTTGGGCCTAATGACTCTAAAGTTATGCTCAAACCGAGACACGGTTATGTCCCCAAAGTGCTCTCTACTCCGTTTAGGGCGCAGGTCATTTCCCTGTCAGCCCTTCCGGGAACCGACAGTGACAGCGATGTAAACGTTCTTTGTCCGGTCAGGGCTTTAAGAGTTTACATTCAACGTACTGCTGCCTTCAGGCAGTCGGAGCAACTGTTCGTTTCGTTTGGTGGCCGCACTAAGGGGCTAGCTACCTCGAAACAGAGCATTTCCAGATGGATAGTCGATGCTATCGCCTTGGCTTACAAGTCTAAAGGCCTTCTATGCCCTTTAGGTGTTCGAGCCCATTCTACTAGGAGCATGGCTTCATCGTGGGCTTGGACTAGTGGGGTTTCACTCCATGATATTTGTAGAGCGGCAGGCTGGGCTTCTCCGTCTACATTTATAAGGTTTTATAACCTGGAGGTCCCTGCGTTGCAGGCCAAAGTGTTGTCTGTATGAGCTTGTCATACACGACTACTGTTATACTGTGTTAAGCACTTCCTTATACATATGAGGTGTCACCATATAATAAATATGTGTTAGGGTTCACTCTGTGTTGACCCACATATCTTTACCATTATGTGTTCCCCGGGCACGCCCTCGGACTTAATATGAATGGTCTCAGCATACACGGCGCTTTAAACTGGGTTCCCGTAGCGTAAGCTAGCTTACGCAACACGAGAGTACTCTCGTAAGAGAACGACACTCGGTTACTAACGTAACCTCGGTTCTCTCTAGAAGAGGGAACGAGTGTTGCGTAACCCGGCCGTGTTAATGCTGCGTTCTTATTTCGCTTCAGTGTGAAAAACCAAAGAACATCCTATCTGGACCTGGCTTATATAGAGGTAAGCCGCGCCTATTCTGGCGAGTTGTGACGCACTCAGGCACCCGCGCTGCTATTGGTGCTGACGTCACTCCCAGTCCACCGATAGGTTGCAGCATCTTGCCGCAGAGCAGCCAATAGGCGTACGAGCTGCCTATTCTAGGTCTGCTCTGTGCAAGCATGCGTTTTAAATATGAGAAAATTAAAGGATAATTTTTTGGCTTCAGTATTCTCGAGAAAAGGAGTTTTCCCCGTAGCGTAAGCTAGCTTACGCAACACTCGTTCCCTCTTCTAGAGAGAACCGAGGTTACGTTAGTAACCGAGTGTCGTTTTACTTATTGGTTTTACCCTGTGAAGGCAAAAATGAGTTTTCCCACACTATTTCCAGACCTGAAAAAGACTCTCAGACACAGATGGTAAAAATTAGCTAGCATTTTTACTTTCAATCTATTTGAAATAATATTTAACCTTTGTTTTTTTTTATGACTTTTTTTCATTTAGGATCATGACCATGCAAAGTAAGGATACAATAATGTGTTGTATAATGAGAATACATCATTTTTATATGACTGATGTTCACTGGTCAATTTGACCCTGCATATTTTTATGGTCCAAACATTTCTTGGTTTTATGTTGGAATGTTGTTTTTTTACTATCATGTGAAGGTGAAAAGGAGCTTTTCCACATTTTTTTTCAGAACTGAAAAAGACTTACAAATAAGCTATACTGTATTTTTTTTCAAGCTTCTGAAATATCATTTGAAGACAGTGGGAAGTAAAAAGTCTGAAGAAGAATTGGCGTTCGGTGGTATATAAGGAGAGCCAACCACCATTCATGCTAATGTGTAATTAACATTTTTTATTTTTTTATATTATTATTTAAATTGCAGTTTCAACATACAAAGGAAACAGGAACTTTTAAACCGTCTTCTTATTAATTGCATATTAAGAAATAATATTAAACATTGTGCAAATTCTAGATGTTTTATCACTTTATTCACAGACATTGAGATTGTATTTAAATACAAATTAATTTATTGTGCATTGTTAACATTTGACTTGTCAAGAAGTGAGCCATGCATACTAGCACAGCAATGTTTAACACTACAGTCAAATTAATTTAGGTACAGTCATGAATTATGTATAAAACAAAAAGAAGAAGAAAGAATCATCTGCACCCTCCAGCATTTCTCTGATATAAATACTTGTTAATCAGGGACACTGGGACAATGGGATACTCTGGGTTAAATAAAGCTAAGCATATTCCTGGTTTTACATCATTATGACTATAGGGAAATACAAAATGTTTAACTTAACCAGAGTGAAATGAATGAATGCAGTATAGGCTAAAGAGACACGACTCCCCCTACAGGACATAAAGATAAACACAGCAAGACGGTGTCAACTTCAAAATGCATCATTAAAGGGTAGCTACCTATTATGGCATTTAAAATGTTCCTAATAATGTTCTGGGAGTCCCCAACAACAGTTTTACATGCATGCAATGACAAAAAACGCTTTTGTTGTCTTATAATATGCATTTATTTTTACCTGATTTGCTCACCGACTCCCTAATGATTCGTTTGACGACTCATTTATCCAAAACCCCTCCTTTGCGTGACGCTAATCGGCGGTGATTGGTCAGATGACGCAGTCAGTTATATTTTGCGTTAGCCCAAAGCTTAAACATATTGATAAAGCACTGCAGTACTACAACACGCTTCACATAATTTCACATATTTCAAAAAACAAAAAAAAATGACATTGGAGACCTAGAAGCTGCTGAGCGTAACTCTCACACACACACGCACGTGCGCACGCACGCACGCACGCGCGCGCGCAACACACACACACACACACACACACACACACACACACACACACACACACACACACACACACACACACACACACACACACCAAATAAAAGCAACAATTATTAATAGTACTTACAGGTTGTGATTCGGAGGAGGAAGCTGATCCAAATAAACTTGGTATTGAACCTTCCTATATCAGCCGACTCGCGAATCCACACTTGAAAGCATTTGTGTTTGTGAAGCGATCGTCATTAAAATAACGCGAACACAGCTCAAGGTGGCTATACTTGTGTGGTATAGTTGTAAATATAAACTCTAGCCACTGAGTCTTCACATGCTTGTCCCTGGGCAGTGAAAAAAAAAAGTTTGCTTTTGATTCGCACTTCTGCTCGGCGAGCGCACTGAGTGGGCGTGTCGAATTCAAATAACTTGTACAAGTGACGTACGAAAGTTAGAGAGAAAGCATCGTTTGTCTATCGATTCATATCAGCGACTCAGAGTCGACTCTTACTTTTGAGAGACAATAACTTTGTATAGGGTGAACTTTCATATTTAAAACTTTGCAGGATGTTTTTGTTCACTTAGATCTATGTTACACACTACATGAAAGGTAATTTTCAAAATTCCATGATAGGTACCCTTTAACCTCACGTTTTACAATTTCTATATATTGCTGTTGTGGTTGGCTTTACAAATTGAACATTTTTACAAATCCCTCATTACAGAATAATGATGCGACCAACTAAATCACCAAAATTGGCACAACCAACATGGCAGCCCATTCAAAATGGCAACGTGTTCAATATTCAGTTTTAAGTGGTCAATTTTTAGTGTCTATGCGCTGCACTGTTATACTGGATATATAACTTTTTACAAATGGGAGAGATGGATTTTACTTGGATTCAACAATTTAAGGGATTTCATACCAGTGCTTTTCAGGACCTACTGGAACATTTTACCTGAGGCCTGCTTTGTTTTTACAAGAGTCTTCAATCAAGGCAGCTGTCTTGGCTCTCATTGGCACTTCGATCAAGGTACTGTGTGCAGTGACATTCAATTCATTTTGTGAGACTGAGCTTTTTGAGTAGTAGTGTGTTTTAGTACAGTAGTGCATGCGTGCGTGTGTGTGTGTGTGTGTGTGTGTGTGTGTGTGTGTGTGTGTGTGTGTGTGTGTGTGTGTTGTGTGTGTTACAGACTCCTAAATTTGTGGTGTTATTCACATACTCCCTCCCATTATTTCTCCTTTGCTGCATTTGTATTTTGTGACAATGGAAATTAATTTCAATTTGTCAGATCTCTCTGCCTTATAGTTTTTGTGTGCTGTTGAGTATGTTGAATCTATATTAAGATGTGTTTTAGTTTATCAACACTTTAATTTTCGTATTACTTTCATAGTTGATTCAGATTATAATTGGTTTGAAATTGACCCCCTCCCCCCATTTATTGTTACCATATGTCAACCAAATGCTTGAACACCTTATATAGAACATGTATTGAATTGAATAAGTGTTTCAAAATTGAAAGCTAATGTATAAATTACAAGATTTTTCACTTGATGGAATGATGAATGATTTACTTTGTTGCCTATACTATATTTTATTATAAGGCTATTTTAGGAAAACTATCTGGCTATTATCTGTTTTTATGTTTCGAGTCTGTGATTTGTTTGAATTATGGTCTCAGGATATTGTGCATTCTTGCGCTTGGTTTAAACTGGCCATAGCTTTTTTTTCACCATGGTGCCTCATTCCCTGAATCCTGATCATCTAATGCCCATCACAGCGAGTCATTTGTAACTCTTAGCTTTATGTAGTTTATTTGTTTCATTTCATGCTATGAGACCAATTCTTGCATATTTCTTAACTCATCCTATGGTGAACGTGATTTCACCAAGTACCACATGATCCAGGATCAACATCTTTGTTGATCCTGGATCAACTTTCCTCATCCTATCTTGTTCATATGCTGCAGTTTAGATTTTCGATTTTAGGCTAATTAGTTGAAATAGCTGTTCTTATTGTTTAACAGTTTTTGAAATATTGTTGGTGGTTCCCCATCCCAATTTTATGTTGTGAGAATGAATTTGAGATAGAATCACATGATCAGCACGTACAGTCCTCACGCTGTTATTGTTTTCATAGGATCACGTCATGTCTGCCATACAGCTGACACCTTTTTTTCCTTACTTCTCCATTGTTTGTTTTACTTACGTTAAGCCGATTTGTGATTGCTATCACTAGTTTCATCGTTTACTCAAGCTAATATCACTGCTTTTATGATATACATAATTGAAGCTGTCTTATGTAAATATTAATCTACTATGGTATTACCTACACTGTAAAAAAAGTTAACTCATTATTTTGAGTTATCTTTTTGCATGGGTTTTTTTTAGTTTAACTAACTTATTTCGATAAGTTGAGGACAAGAAAACTTAAAATTTCTTGTTGTCTGGACAATCTAGTTAAAAAAATAAGTTGAAATAACTAAATTGCTAAAATATTTTTTACAGTGTAGTCCACTTCCATCTTTTATCAGACAATATGATTGAGCTAATAAAGAGAACATTGAGATTACAAAATTAATAATCAAAATATGGGGTATTTAGTATATAGTAACTTAAATTTAAATAGTAAGAACTTGCAGTGCCAGGTATGGTGGTAAATGTATATATAGGCACATCATGGGGTCATTCATGGTCATTCTGTGGTGGAAACATTTTGGGTTTTATTTCGCAAAACATATTGCAGCATTTTAGCTCTATTTGGTGTTTTTGGGAGATGTTTTGTTATAAATTGTTGTGTTTTTTACAAGCCACTATTTTAGGTTAGTGATGGTACTTTTGGTTAAGTTTCTTCAATTTATTGAGTATATTTAACAAATAGTTTGCAACTTCTTAAGTTTAAGAGCTGACATCAGTCTTTAGCAAAACCGAAGGTGTACCAAGTGAGAAATGTCCCATTTAAAATACTTCAAGATTTACAACAGGAATAAAAAACACACAGGACTACACAATATAATTTAAATTAAATAAAAAAAGCTGTGTAGCAATTTGAAATATAATTCAAGATTTTAAATTTGCTTTTAATTAATATATACCAGTGAATCCAGTTATTCTTGTATTACTCTAGATTACTTGGCATGTATTCTCAGTAATATTTTCATTCATATTCAACATTTATATTGTTCATCCTGATTAACATATTTGCATCCTCTCAACAAGCATACTAATGAGTAATGTAAAGTGGAATTGCATGCTTTGCCAAGCATAATTTGGCTGCCAAGTTTGTTTCATACAAATATTGGCAAAAGTTCTGTTTATACATATCGCCTGCAAATATTTAAAGGACTGCAAACTAAATACAGTGGACTTGAATTTGAGACATTGACATTCTGGATTTATTTTTTGTAATCCCTGAAAGAAGCATTTTTATTGCATTGTGGACCACACTGTCATACTGTGCAGATTAGAGATGCTCATGTATTTTGTAATTATTTGACCCAATAAAGAAATACCCCTAAAGAAAATGATCAAATTTATCCAGGTGCCCACATTATACTGTATCTGAAGTTGCATTGTAGTTTGTAAGTTTATCTATTTTCATGTACACTCTGCCATCTACTGGCTGATAGGTACATATTTTTTAACAGTTAACTTTAGAAACCAATAAATAATGTAATGTCTCTGTGTGTGTTTGTGTTGCTTCCCCATTTACTTGACTACTTAGAAATCAAAAGTACTAAAAACCATGTGCTACAAAGGAATGATTCACCCAAAAATGTAAATCTGTCATCATTTACTCACCCTCAAGATGTTCCAAACCTGTATGAAATTATTTCTTCTGCTGAACACAAAAGACCAAACAGTTGATGGACCCCATTTAGACCCCATACTTCCATGGATTGTAAAAAAAAAAAAAAAAAAAAAAAAAAAACTTTTGATAGGTTACAGACATCAACTGTTTGGTTACCGACATTCTTCAAAATATTTGCCTTTGTGTTCTGGAGAGGAAAGAAACTCATGAGCAAACGAGTAAATATTTGGGTGAACTGTACATTTAGGGTTCACCTTTTGTCTGACAGATTTCTGTTGAGCCAAATGGATAATATGCCCTGTCACTCAGTATTTTGCCCTTCCAACTTTTCCTGAAGTCTAGCTAAACCTGACTACAGTATTTCAATCCTTTTCATCAACATATTTATATACAGCTAAGCTGCAAATTAATAGTTGCCTTTTCCATTGAAAACCGTTTAAATAAATGTAAATATCCCACGTTCAGCTATTTGCGGGATTAAACAAACCCTTGGTTGCTTCTGCCGGCGTCCCTCTCCACATTTGAACGTGGTCTGTTTTTGGAACAGAGCTCGAGGGGTGTGGTTTGAGCTATCTCCCAATTCACAGCCGGCAAGTACCCATGACAACTATTTGAGCCTGCTGGCAACTCACTGTCTTCACATGTTGGGGTTGCCATAGCAACTCCCCGCGGGACTCCCCCTAGATCGACAGGAGGGGCGTCCAGTTGACTAACCCGTTCTTCATCAGAGAGCTGGAGGGAAAAAGCACTGTTGTGGATCTGAGAACCCAAAACCTCAAGAGGACTACGCTTAGAGGCCTAACACTGACTCACCAAAAACCACCAAACAATGGCACTTCAATGTTATGAGCTGGTGAATGAGCTTGTTGATGATTGTTCTGCGTGCTATATGAAAATTGTTTACAATTACTACGTCATTTTTAAGTGCTCATTATTACTAAACACAACGTACAATAAAATGTACCCTTTGGATTTAGTCATATGATTTTACAACTATGAATAAGAATAATCATAATCAAGCTGTCATAACAGTGCAAAACAGATCCAAATCATATAGTGACAGATTGACTGTATACTCATATCTACAGCTAACATTGGGATCACATCTCTCTGGCTTCCAACAGTTCAAGTAATGTGCTGAAAATAACTGAGCTTTATTAAGCAATCTTTACACCGTCCCTAAAGATGTCTCGCATTAATTGCACTTAGATTAAGACTGTGGTTATCAGAGTCTTTAAAAATGGCAACGATTTCTCTATTCGCACACACTTTGACGCCTTTTCAGACATTTACCACATAAAACAACAGTGAGCAAATCAAAGTCCTTTAAAAAAGAAAATGTACATTGGACAAATATCTGTTTTGTTGGAAAATCTACAAACCCGAAATAAAATTGAAATAACAGGCTCTTTTTTAAAATATTTATTTAGAAAAAAAGCATAAGAACTTCTCACAGAAAACATATGCTGTTTTAGGTGCCAATGTATGTGTTGAAAAGTTGTATTAATCCATAAAATGCATTTTTTGTTCATCATCATAATATAAAAAAGTGACAAGGCCTTTTGTTGGCAATATGAAAGTCAATTGGATAAAACAATCTATGCTAATGCAAGTGTATAATTTCTGTTTTCTTGCAAATCGTGCATTACTACAACAACTATTA